>SNQN01000693.1:28772-69080 GCA_008642245.1 Bassia scoparia
AAAAGAGAAGAAGGATGACATATTAATTGTTAATTAATTGATTCTAGATTATTTTTCTTATTTTTTATTTTTATTTTTGTACATATGAACTATTTTTAATTTTAGTATGTTGGAAACTTTGAGATTCTTCTTTTTCCTCATTTGAGGATGAAGTGTTTTTGGCGATATATTGATAGGCTTTGGGATTTCATTGGTCCACACCATTTCTATAGCGAAGTTGAGTTATGTTTCGTGATATATGGGGTGCGAGACCGGTAACAAACTTGTGTTAGAATATAAGTGTAATTATCATTTGAAAGATTAACGCCAAAAGAAGGTTTAAATGTGATAATGCAATATGCTAGCGAGACCTATGATGATGAGATGAAATTCCATGTTGATCCAACTCTAGCAAATTACACTAACACATAGTCTACAATGATATATCTCAACCTTTCTTATTATTGTTCTAATTGCTACACTTATGACCATAATGTTCCCTTTGTCCTCACTGGAATGGTTCGTATGCATGCTTATAACTCTCTCCTCAATTTGATATGGATAACTTACTTCCTGAACATCTAATGATATAGCAGAACTTATGGCTTTAATGAAGATTTTTCAGTTGCAATTAAGTGAGGTTGTTGAGAGTCAACGTTGTCTTCAACAACGATTAAATTCTCTTCAGCTATCTTATGAGCAAAATATGTTCGATGATGTTGATTATAATGATGGGTGGTTCGCGAGTAAGGGTTCTAATAATATTGTCTCTAATGAGAATGATCGAAGTGAGAAAATGGATGAATCTATGAATATTCATGAGAATGTTAATCCATTAGTTGAAAAATCATTAGTTGAGGAATCAACTAATAATTTAGATCTTTTGGCTACACATTCTTTGAAAGAAGTGGTTGTTGTTGAGAGTAAGGTTGTTAGTGATACTATTAAAGTTGAGCCTGCTCCCTTATCTTTTCATGATTCTTTTCCAATGTTGGATATGGTTCCCTCCATTGACTATGATTTATAGTGGAGGTAATGTTTATGGTCATCTTGTTAAGTCATTTTATCCAATGAGGAACTGACTGGTAGTTGTTAAATTCTCATCTCTTTCTTCTAATTTCCCTTTCTTTTGATTTTTCTTTTGATTTTTTGTTTTGTAAATCTAACTTTCCTTTTGAGCTAATTAAGGTGCTTGTACCATGCCGTATGTAGTGCTTCATAACATGTTTGCAGGGAATTTGACAAGCTACTCAGGGCTTTGAATTCTTCTGATTAGTTGTTTGGGTAAGAGGTCGAGCAAACGACGTTAAACAACGCTTGGCGGGAGGCAACCCGTAGTTTCTTCTTCTTTTAGAGTAGTTTGTAGATTAATAATAATGTGAACTGAGATTTTGAGTGAGTGAGGAAGAGGGAATGATGTTTATGATGAGTGTGCAGGGGCTAAGTAAAAGAAGCAGCAAAACGGAATCTCAGCAGGGACATCCGATCGGATTGACCCTGATCCCGATCGGATCGGGCGTCGGATCGGGCGCTCGGATCACCCAATCTGATCGGCGTGCGAGGGTAAGGCAAAAATTTTGAAAAAAATCGAAGACCATCGGATCAGGTGATCCGATCGGATCGGGTCGTCGGATCACCCAATCCGATCGGATGCGAGGAAATTTCAGTCGACGAGATTTTCGCAGAAAATTTGAACTTTGGCACTTTCAATAGAATTATTAGTAGTAGTCAATATATCAATCAAAGGCTCTTTTACTAATCTAGATCTTTTAATTAGTTAATAATTAATGTTGCTTCCTGTGGATTCGACCCTGTTACCACTAGCTACATTAGTTAGTTTTAAAGGTTATTTTTTGATAGGTACGCGACAAGCCTGTCATAGGGCAGCCTGACTACGATGCTGGGGAGATTCTTTTTGCTGATTGAGGGTCAGCATGGATTTAGAGGAGCTCATTAGTCCTGCGCTCAAGTCGCTATGCATGCTCAAAACTCGATTCCTATTGGCGCTGGACAAGTATATGCCTATTATTGCAATTTTTCTCTAGATTTGCCCCGTTCTTTGTTGATTTGGCCATTTTTGTGAAATAGATGGATAGGGCAAGCGTTGAGAGGTTGCTCGGAGTCATCAACGCTTTGAGGTACTCCTACAACTTGCTGAGAGACTCGATAGGTGCACTAAGTCTATTTTCTTCATTTGGTGGCATGGACCTTTCTGACTTGAAGCTTTTCCTGCAGCTTAGGGTGCTCACCAGGAAGGTGATGATGACGATGATGATGTTGATGACGATGGTGATGCAAGGATGCATCGAGATCCACTCGAGCAAGGCTTCGACCTCGTCGAGCACGATGCTGTATAATTCGTTTTATGCACCAAACAGTAATTATCTAAATAATTTTATCATTTAATAATGCATTGATAGAACATTCTACTGAATGAGTAATTAATTTGTTTTATTTTATGGGACCAATTTCAACATAAAATATATTTTTGTGACACAGTTTTCAAATTTAAATTTTTTGTTACCAAATTTATTTTCTTTCCTAATTACATACACATTTACGTTACTTTTAGTTTTTCCATTTTTTGTATTTTCTGAATTTAAGCCAGAAAATAAGATTGAAATTCGAAGAGAAAGCGGCGTTGATAATGGAATCTATAAATTTCGTAAGGAGTAAACACATAATTTCAAGTTCTTTGAAAGGAGTGGTTGATATTTGTGAACTTTATGTTCTATATGCATGAATGTGTTCTATGATTGGGTTTTAATCTACGATTTTGTTTGTGTTCACACGGGAGGTATTTGTACTATGGTGGTCTTGAGGTTGTTCGTTGGTTTTAGTAACACAATTTTTTTTTGTCTTTTATTTTATGATTATGTTCATTGTACTTTGTTAGTGTATAGAACAATATATCCGAATCATTGAACAAAATTTCCAGACCTAATCGACAAGTATATGTTTATGGTAGATACTTGTTCTGCGGCGGTCTTGAGTTTGTTCATTGGTCTTAGTACACTATTTGTAATTATATTTTTTTGTTCTTGATATTATAATCATGTTCATTGTACTTTGTTGTTGTATGGAACAATACATCTAAAGTATAGAATAAATATCTGAATCATATTGCCATATAACATGTAGACAGTATATGTTCTATGATAAGCACATTTGTTCTATGAACGACCTTAAAATATTTTCTTTTTTTTAACGTATGTTTTTTTGGACATCATAAAAAGTGAAATACCAGCTTAACATTACAAAAAATGTGAATTACGTAATGGTTTTTTTTAACATGAGATCAAGTAATTTATTTGGACATTGCTACAACCTACCCACGGGTTGACAACCCACTACTATAGGCATTAACTAATATTATTTTAAAAAGTGGGATACTATTATCAATGCCATAAAACACTATATTAGTGGTGGGTAGTCACCGGTGGGTAGATTAAATTTTTTCCTTTTAATCTTAACCAAATGCTTAAATGTAGAAAGCACTACATTTTATTTGATTGAATTTTGAATAGAGGAAATTCATTAAATGTCCTCACAATTCATAAAGATAGGTAAAAAAATCATTTACTATATTCAAAAAATTGGATGAATAAATGTTTAAGAAATGGAAAATTAGATTAATTACATCCAAAAGCATTTAATGAGCTTTGGTGTACAAATTTGATTATACACCATGGTGTATAATCAACTTGCGAATAACTCTAACTTTGTTCATTGATTGAAATAAATTCTTCCACACTTGTTTTATTGCTTGTGATTCAATTGTGGTAAGTTTTTAATTGCATTTTTGAGTATTTTCAAAATGATACGTTAAGAGGTGGAAACTCTACAATAAAGTAAGAGTAATCGGCAAAAAAAATCTAGTACAAAGCCAGAGCCTGTCAAAGGAGTATGGATACTCTCCATTTCTTAAGAGGAATGGAGAGTCCATTTTCTTTCATCTAGTGGTTGAGAATCATCTAACTTAATATAAAAATTACAAATTTCCTCTAATTCTCCCCTTGATTCATTCCCAACACTGGATAAGGAAATGGACTCTCTATTTCCTCTAAAAAATGGAGAGGATCCATACTCCTGTCAAGGATCTAAGTTCAATTGAAACTTGATTTGAGAAAATAGCGTGCCCTAACTTACTATTGTTTGATTCCATAAATTTTTCATAGTAATATGTGCCTGAGTTTCATTATTATTGTTAGATTGATTCAACACAACAAGGACATTTATTTAATAAATTGAACCATTTTAAGTAATTATAATTAATTATTGTCATTATGTAGATTTAATCCTGCTACCACTGAATACTAATTTAATAGCCTGTGCGATGCATGGTATTTATTAAATCTATCTAATAAAACTAAAAAAAAAGTGAAATAAAGTTGCAATTTAATACTCTCTGTACGTTATTGGCAATTCTTGGTATTATTTGAGAGAGATAAAATATTGAAGTGTTGCTAATAAAACATACGGAAGGAGTAATTATTACGGAGTATAAATTTATATTGTATAATATAATAATAGTTCACAATCAGTGCAATATATATATAGTATTTACTAAATTTATTCAAAAAGTTAAAAGACTGCTATATAGATAGCTATTACGTAAGCCTAGATATAATAAACTTAAATTGCAGGTAAAAAGTGAAATTCTTTTTTTTATACTCCCTCCATTGCACTAAATTCATGTCATAATGAGTATCTTTAAAATTTTCATAATATGTAAGAATGAATATAGTTAAGTGTGCTTTTATTAGAATCGTATTAACAAGTAGTTTATTAAATCCATTTTTTTATAATTTTTACTCATATATAATTAAAGATATTTCATTAGTAAATTGTGCATTGGCAAACGTGTAAAGTAGAAGTGGCAGGACTTTAGTGGAACAGAGGGAGTAGTATTTTTTTATATTCAATGTTACTATTCAGTAGAATATGTAAATTGATTTACTATAGTTTATACTTTTCGTATATTTATAAATTACACTATGATAATATTGTATTGTATTGTACGTAGTAGCAACATTATGATACTATAAAATATTCGTTTTTGTTAAAATTTTACTTAAAATAATAGATTTTTTAATTTGTTTCATTATATTTTACAATTTTAAATAATTATATATTGATATAGGCAGAATCTTCTAAGTTATTATGTAAAAATATATTTAATGTGTTATATTAGTAATTTTTACAAATAAAATAAATAAATAAAATAAAAGTTTTGGAGAGAAAATTTTTAACTAAAAGGTGATATGCGCTCTTCCTTGATTTTTGTTGTATTAAAAAGTAATAGATAGTTGTTCCACTTTCTATTTTGGTAGTTCCAAATCAATTTAAAAATATTTTTTACTTTTTACCTACTTATTCATCTAATATTAATGAATTATTCATTTCTAAAGTCAACTTTCATTATTTTACCCAATCTATTCATCCAAAATTATTTTTTCCAAAAATTTTCATTCACACATTTATTCTTTTACCTAGCTTTACTAAATTTTTTTACTTAACTTATTCATCTATTTTATCTAACTCAAACAACTCTTAAACACCGTGCTAAATTGATATGGAATGTCTAATAAAGAACGGATGGAGTATTAATTAGTATTACGGAGTAATTAATACTTCATTAAGATATGTGCGTGATATCCTACCAGTTGTAGTCTACGGAGTAGTAAAAAGCAATTAAAATGTGAGTAACTTTTTTTCTTTTATAATACAAGCTATCAGTTGTAGCTTACTATGCTGGATATTCATTGCAATCAATCATAAATAGGAAAGTACTTTGACGAACAATATATGTGCGCTTGATTTTGTAGAGCCCCCTAGAAATTCAAAAATTTGAAAATTGAACACTCAATATTGCAAGATTAGGCAAGCTTGTATGACAATTGATGGCCAAACGGCAGCACAGACTCCAAAGTTTATATGATTTCTACATGGTTCAGCCAAATTGTATACGATTGCGCACAAACTAATATCCATCTGCATCTCATGTCAGTTAAAGCCCATCCTAGTTCAGCAACTCAAAGCCAATTTATACCAGAAGAATCAACTACTACAACTATCATTACTTTAATCTACGTCTTCTATCCTTGTTTTCTCGTTGATGATCATCCCTCTCACGTTCCTTATTTCTGTCTCTGAACCTTTCGCTGTCAGAGTCTTGAGATTTACCTCGGCTGTCTTTAGCATGGTAATCCCTGTCTGCATCTTCCCTCTCCCTGTTTGATCCTCTGTATGGTGGGCTCCCACTTCCACTCCTGCTGCAATGCCGTTTTCGGGAAGAATCTCGCAAATCATCTTTTCTGTCTCTTCTATCCAAACTTCTTTCTACAACATTTGGTAGTATCAAAGAATCAAAAATCAGCATCAGTAAAAAAACCTTCAACTTCACAAAAACAATTGATCAAGAATTCAAGACATACTAGCGAGGTCAAGTTGCAGAATCATGCTCATTAAGAAAAAGCAATTTTGTGCAGGAAAAAAGATATTTAAAAAATAAAAAATAAAAAACGGTATGTGCAGAATCTGTAGATCTCTTTAGATGACAACATTAATATAAAAAGGCGATTTGGGCATTAAGCATTAGGCACAACTAATCTTAATTTAGATCTGAAAGGATTGGATGCATTCATAAATTTACTTCCTCCATTTTGAGTTACTCAAAATGCTTGCTGCACTTTGGGCAAAACTCTCTTGATTTCTTCTTGCACATGGGCCCTCTTTTTTCTTTCTCTCTACCTCTTTTCTTCTCCAAATAAAACTTAGGAGTCCGTCATTTTAGAAGTGTAGCAAATAATTCAAAACGGACGAAGTATGCTTTTTGTAAATCTTAAGCTATGAATGATGACATTTAGGGCATCTTTGGAATGGGGATAATGTATCGAGGAGGTAAAATTAAGGAATTTAAAGGTGTTAATAAAGGGGATTAAGTGGTGGTGGAGAGGATAARATGATGATTAAAGTTGTGAGTTTGGTTAAAATTTATAAAAACTAAAATGTTAACTGAAAACTAAAACTGATAACTGAAAATCAACTAGTCTGCAACTTGCAACTTTGAACTGCTACTAAACTAAACAAACTGAAACCGAACTTAAAATGAAATGTTTAATCAAACAAATGAACTTAACTGAATTGAAACTTAATTTAACTAAAATTGAAAATGAACCAAAAATATATGTTTTAAATTATTAACTCTCAATGCATTAGTCAATCATACATTTCTTTGTATTCTATATTATTTTTGTGAAAAAATACATAAATTTAAATTATTTTACTTCAATTACTTATATCCCATATTATCATTTTTTGAAAAAAAGACCTGTATAAACTTATATTATTTTAATTCAATTATAAAATTAACAAGTTTAATATTTGAAGCTTAGCTCAAGCACATGTCTAAACTTTCAAGGCTTAGATCGAGCCTAAACTCTTAAGTTAGGCTAAGGCAAAAACTATATTAGATCTATTATATTATAATATAATAATTACATAATATTTGTATTTGTAAAAACCAATGTAATGAATAAAAGCCTTGTTTATAGACAACTCACTAATGTGAAGATAATGGACTTTAAACTTGTCTCACCCTTTGGAAACATAAAATCAAATGCAACTTTATTTAAGTGGCTTTTGGTTTTACCAAGAATAAATCTTTGTTTATATAGAGTGTGTTTCCCTTCTTCCCTTGTCATTCTTTCAATGTGGGACTTGGTTTGTTCATGCCAACTATCACAAATTCACATCCTTCTTATACATCTCCACAAGTCCAACTCCCACTTCCTTGCACATACACACTAGAACCTCTTTCACTCCTCACCTCCACTACCATATATTACAAGGTAATTATATATAATGGTAATATGTGAGTTGTTTGATTCAAGCAATGTAAGTTCTCAAAATCATGTTCTCTTATCCTCTTTATCATGGGTTGTTAAAAATAGATGCACAAATATATATATATATATATATATAGATAGATTTAGGATCAAATGAGAAGAACCCCTAAAATGAGAAACGTGATAAGCAATCTTGATGGTTGGATTTTGAATAGAGGGTCAAGATTTATTTCACCAAAAAAGTAAATGTGCATAATTTTATACATGAATGTGCATATTTTTATACATAAATGTGCATTTTCATAAAAAAAATGCACATTCATGGAAAATTCGCGCACATTCACTATAAAACTTATGCACATCATAGCCGACCATCTTAAAAATCAAGGGCCAAGATTACTTCTCACACTTCTCATTTTAACGATACTTCTCATTGGATCCTAAACCTATATATATATATATATATATTTGGAAAATTTGTCCATAAATGCCATTAAAATCTCACTTTTTGCGAAATACTGCCACGATTCTAGAAAATTGTCCATAAATGCCATTACTTTGGKGTTTTTTTGTTGACCACTGCCATAGCCACTATTCCGACATTGACTTGGAATATTCCGGCGTTGACTGRCATATTTCGGCGTTTGACTTGTTTTTTTTGCTAATTACTTCTTTTTTTTCCCTATTTGCACCCCACCACCCTCTTTCCCCTTTGATARCTCACTCCTCCTCATTCACTCTCTCTCATACCTATCAAACCAAATTTCAATCCCACTCCTCCGCCTCTCACACCTCCCAACAACCACCGCAAACCACCCCAAGAAAACTCTTCCACCACCACTCTCTCTCCTCCACCACCCTCTCAAATCACCCCTCTTCACCAAACTCCCCCCTTTCCCCAAACCCCTAAAACCCAAATCCCTAAAACCCCAAAAATCCATCATCTCCAACTCAACAACTCCGGCTTCTGACCGCTTAATCTCCTCCATTTCGTACTTCCTCCCCTTCTTCAATGGCCTCCATTACGGCCGCTTCCTCTTCGCTCRATTCCCGCCTCTCGCCCTCGTTTTCGAACCCCTTTTGCCCTTCTTCTCCCTTTACAAATCAATCCCTTACGCCAGCTTTGTCTCGTTCTTCGCCATTTACCTCGGAATCGTGAGGAACCCTAGTTTCTCGCACTATGTTAGGTTCAATGCAATGCAAGCGCTTGTTCTCGACGTTCTGCTCGTTCTTCCGTTGCTGCTGCAGAGGATTTTCGCACCTGGGAATTCGGGATTAGGGTTTAAATTGATGGTAATGTGTCCATAATTTCTTGTTTTGTGTTTGTTGTTTCGTGTTTTGTTTATGGTGGCAATGGTGATGGAGGTGTGGTTGAGGGAGTATCAATGAAGAAGAAGAGTGGGAGGGGCTTCCAATGGGGGTGAAATAGGGGAAAAGAAGAAGAAAAGCAAAAATAGGAATCACGTGAGCAGCACGTGTTCATTTTGGCCGGAAAGTTGCGGGTCAACGCCGGATGGCAGTGGTCAACATAAAATGAGTCTTCAATGGCAGTTTTTCACAAAAAACACATTTTTATGGTATTTATGGACAATTTTCTAGAATCGTGGCAGTATTTCACAAAAAGTGAGATTTAAATGGCATTTATGGACAAATTTTCCTATATATATATACCTTATACTAGATCATAATTAGGAAAATTTGCGAATAACTACCTATATTTGAGACTTTTTTAGAAAAAACTACCCACATTTCATTTTATTAAAAATAACTACCACTTTTGCAAAATCATTAGAATTCACTACCCGTTAACGGTTTTACGCTAACAACAGTTACCCCTCATTCCGAACCACCCTTCAGCCACCACTAGCCACCACTCCCTCACTGCTACCACCCTTCAACCACCTCCCTTCATTACAACCACCCTTCTGCCACCACTCCCTCACTACRACCACCCTTCTGCCACCACTCCCTCACTGCTACCACCCTTCAGCCACCTCCCTTCACTACAACCACCTTTCTGCCACCTCCGTCCCCCTTTAGCACCCTTTCCCCCTCGCAGCAAGCCACAACCAGCAGCCCTCAACAACCACCCCAAACCGCACCACCCTAGCCACTACCGCGAAAACCCCAATTCAAAAACCCCGAATTCGATTTCTCAATTCGAAAACCCCAATTCGATTTCTCAATTCGAAAACCCCAATTCGATTTCTCAATTCGAAAACCCCAATTCGATTTCTCAATTCGAAAACCTCAACTCGAAATCAATTTGGGGGTTTTGATTTTTTTTTTATTATTTGAGGGTAGTAAACATGCAATTAAGAGGAATGACGAGTTGCATTTGGTGTTGGTGTTGCTCGATTGATGCGTGCGAGGTGTATGGTGGTGGTTTTGTGGGGTAGTTGTGTGTTTTGGGGTGGTTTCGTGGTGTATCAGTGTGTTTTGGGGTGGTGCCTTGTTGTGGTGTGGGGGTTGCTCGATGGTGGGTGCTACGGAATTGTGAGGGAGGCTACAAGAGGGTGGTCGCAGAGGGGGTGGAGAGGTTTTGCGGTGGTGTTGTGGGCTACTGGGCTGGCTGGTCTGAGAGTGGTGACTGTGCGTTTGGTTCTCGTTTTGGAGCTGGGAGGCTGCAGTGGTGCTAGTTGTGGTGCGAGTTGTGGTGCTTGGAGCCTGCAGGTGCTGATTGGTGCTGGTGGCAGCTCCTATGGAAGGGAGTGGTCGRTGGTAGTAGTGAGGGAGTGGTGGTTTCATGGCTTGGAGTTAACGGTGTTAGCGTAAAACCGTTAACAGGTAGTGAATTCTAATGATTTTGCAAAAAGTGGGTAGTTATTTTTAATAAAATGGAATGTGGGTAGTTTTTTCTAAAAAAGTCCCAAATGTGGGTAGGTATTGGCAAATTTTCCTCATAATTATTCACCTTAACCTAATCATCATCCTTTTATATATTAATCTAATACTTTGTATATTGGTTAGTTTTGATCTAATATGATATAACATATTAAATTAGTTTATTATCATCAATTCTTGTACAATGTTATTTAATTTAATTGATTTTCTTTTAGCAAATAACATTTTTATGTATGACGTTGATCGGATCATGTTTTATTTCACTAGTTGTTAAGAAACTAAAACAAATTCTCAAAGGCATTGAACTACTATGGTTCGAACTGTTTTATAGCAATCAGTTCAAACTGAAATTCAAATGAACTGAAACTTAAGTTTAAAAAAGCTAAAATAAGCTGAATTGAAATAAGTGTTAACTGAATTGTTAACACATTCGRCTGAAATCAACGAAACTGAATTATAACTTAAACACTATTGGTATTGGTTAGAGGAATGTCAAAGATAAAGGGAACTATTACCCTCACTATGAAGTTGTGTGAATGGGTGATAGAACAACGGTTAATGGCTTGCACTAGCATATCCAAAGTTCAATTTGGATTTATGCCTCAAAGATCAATTCATTTGTTAAGACAAATGAAATGTTTGAAAAAGCGCGCCTAGGCGCTAGGCGAAGCGAGGGGGGGTGGGGTAAGAGCTTAATATGGCCAAGGCAAGACGTTTGTGGCTAGGCACACATGAGGCTTTTTCCCAAATTTTTTTTCCGTGCACCTCACTTCAATGAGACGCACATAGGCGCGCCTAAGGCTCTAGAAAATTCAATCGCCTTAGTGCGCCTTACGCTTTTTTATACATTGCTTATTACAAAGTGCCAAGAGATATACTTTTGTAGGCAACATTGAAAAAAAGTAGTGCCCTAAGGTATATTGTCCTGGTTAAGGATATGTATCGGGATATGTATCGGGATATGTCAACAGATTTTGATGGATTGACAAAGGATTTCCATTCAGCAATTGGTTTGCATCAAGGGTTGGCATAAAGCCCTTACTTTATGCATTGGTTATAGATAAAGTGACAAGGCCAATCCAAGATGAGCTACCATAGTATATGTTGTTTACGCATGATATTTTACAGGTATATGAAACTAAAATCGGGATTAATGCCAAATTGGAGCAATGGAAACAAAGGTCACACATAAAAGAAATAACATAGGAAATCAACGAATTCCATATGCTTAAGGTCATCTTCTCCCAAAAAAAAAAAAAAAAAAAAAGCAACTATACTTTTAAAAAGTACTTCACTATAGATTTATTAAAAAAATGAGTAATTAAACTAAAAGATGGAGAATATCCAAACAGAAAATTAACAGATTAAGTGTTAAAACTTATAGAAAATTGAAGTTGCAAGAAAAGAACTTACTACTTTTGTGGAGATCTTCACTCCAATCTGACAGCCCATACTCTGATTCAAGACGCTTCCTGTAAACTGCGACCTTCTTCTCAAGTTCCTCAGGACTTTTGACACCTCGTTCTTCAAGAGACTCTCTGTATTCGATCAGAGCAACTTCTAGACGCCTTAATTTTTGTCTGAAGTTGAAGAATGGAGTTAAACACTAAATATGTATTTAGTTAGATTAATTAGCAGCATACAAGCAAAAGATCAACAATTTGAAATCAATAGAAAATATCAGAACTGTTGTGTAACAACAACAAATGATTGAAATAAAAGCTCTCCATAAGCTTTGAACAACAATGGTAAGCACACATTCTTTTCATCACTCAAATAACACAACAAAACAAGGCAAGATGCAATTTAGATGCTATATTGCCATGAAGCCGCTCACAAAGCAGATAGAATTCACATAAGAGTGCGCTAAGTTAACCATCTCACATTCATGCAATACAAAAATAATAAAAACAATCGCCAACATTTCCTCGCTTCCTATTTATGAAAATAAAAAATGATATGAAATTTGACGGAAGCAATTCATTTGTTAAGACAAATGATGGAGTTTTATAGGGCGAGGAAGAAGGACCTCCATATGGTTTTCATTGATCTAGAAAAAGCTTATGACAAAATACCAAGAAAGGTACTTTGGTGGACAATGTTGAAAAATGGTATTCCCCGAAGGTGTATTGACCTAGTTAAGGACATCAAACGGGGTGTGTCGACAAATGTCAGGACTTGTGATGGATTGACAAAGGACTTTCCTATAACAATCGGTTTGCATCAAGYGTCGGCGTTGAGCCCTTTCCTTTTTGCATTGGTTATAGATGAAGTGACAAGGCGAATCCAAGATGAGGTACCATGGTGTATGTGCGGATGAGGCCTTTCCTTTGCACCATTTTTCCTTTATGGTCGTCACAAATCATTTCTTCATTTCCTTATATGTTAAAATTTTACCCTCTACTTTTTTACACATGGTGGGGACTGGGGACCCACACCAACTCTTTAACAATTTTCTCTCTACTTTTCACTATCATTGGATTGTGTGCATAACCCCTACAGGGAAAGGGGACTGGGGACCCACACCAACTCTAACAATTTTCTCTCTACTTCTCACTATCATTGGATTGTGTTACAGGGGCACCGACCCACACCAACTCTTTAACAATGTTGTCTCTACTTTTGACTATAATTGGATTGTGTGCATAACCCCTACAGGGTAAATATTATGTGACAGAGGAAATGATAATAAAAGAGAAAAATACCCATCAAAGAGAAACCCAAAAAAATAAGGTGGAAAAATTACATATACAAAATGATAGAACAAACCTCTGTTCCTCATTTAAAGTGATTTCAGGTTGAGTTGCAGTGCTAGTCTGAGCTGCATATTCATCATCGTCAACATTACTGGGGTCATCTGCAGCATTCTCACTTCCAGAAGATGAGTAACCCAGCCCAAGGTCTCTAGAACTTTGCTTAGGTTCATCATCATCTTCTTCTCTAGCCCACTTTGAAGCTGGCAGGACAGTCTCCGATTTCTCTTTCTTCGAGAATGCTCTTAGTTCAGGCTGCGGAATGGAAAGTGCTTGGGGAAGAGAGTTAGATTGTTGTGCTTCCAAAATCATATCCTCATTCCCATAATAGTTCCGAGCAGATAATTTTGCAGCCCCCGTATCAACATTCATGTCTCTCTGCACATTCTCATATCTACTAGAGCCTGGTTGGACGTGYGCAAATTTCAGGTCTTCTTCCAGTTCAGAACCCCGTTGCTTCTCTGCTTCTCCCAGATAAATTAAACGTGCAACCATCATTTCTTTACCCCCAACAAGTGAAAGTCCATTGTGTCTACAGCGCCTCTCTAGCTCAGAAATGGGAAGACTTAGCAGCTCTTGCATGGCAGCTCCTTTGCCCATAGCTAATGCCACATCCTGGTTTGCCTTGTTCTCATTACTCATATCTTCCGGGCAACCAATCTTTTCCTCTAAATCTGGTGCATCACCACATATAGAATGAAAAGAGACAACTCCTGAAGTGCTGGGACGGAGAAAAGTAGCTCGCAATCCATTTACATATGCGTCTGAAAACAGAAACCAGTCTGACCAAACTTGAAGAACCTTCAACACCCTCTCCTATAAGTGGTCAGTTCACAAGTCAAGCACCAGGGAACAAGACTATGTAACAATAATATACAGCAGTATACGTGATCAATTCTAATTAATGTAGACGACCACAACTATGGGACTAAGGCTTCAATTGATTGATAGATTGATTGAATACAGGAACAAAAGTGCATTACAAAATGATGCACTAACCTTAAGAGCTTCTGCAGTGATTCTTCCACTTATACTACGGTACAAATCATTGAAGCTCTCCATTATGTCAGGTAATGTTGCCTCAAATTTTGTACGGTATGCAGAGGCATTCTTCACAGGAGCACTACTATTATGAAGTATATCAGATACAAGCATCAATCTTGCAACTTTTGTGGGTATTGGTGTTTCCTTCAGAGTAAGGGATTCTGTCAAAACTTCAACTATCTGCAATGCAGGCCATAAAACAATAAAGGCAAAACCAATCATTATATAGATATTATAAAAGCACTTCAATCTTTATATAAATGTATCATCTCCATAAATCAGATTCCTAAAACTAAGGTATGAGCCATAATTAAACAGCTTAGATCAGAAATTGAGACAAGTAGACTGAAGCGGCAATGTTTATCAGCTTAGATCAGAAATTGAGACAAGTAGACTGAAGCGGCAATGAAACATTGCATTATCCAAACAATAAGAGGCATAAAACAACATTAACCAATTTGACTTACGTACTATCCACATCAGTAAATTACAAGCACCGCCATCATTTAATCAAACTCTACAAAATGTCAAGCAATCTCAAAACTACCGCACATAAGACATTATAGTAAAAATAGATATATAAATATATATATTAAAAAGAAGCAGCCTAGCTTAACAACAGAGACAAACAGACGATTTGAATGAAGTAATGCAGCATAACTATTCCCTTGTCATTCGGATTCAAAACACAAACACAATATAAGCCTACCTTATACTCTTTAACATTCTGTGCATTTACTAATTGGGAGGAAAACTAGGAATAATGTATTATAATGTGAGTGAGGTTAAAAAGTAGGAGAGTGTGTGTAAAAGGGAGGAAAGTACAGAAAAGTGGGGTAAGAGAAGGTGTGGTTAAAAAGTAGGAGAGAGTGTGTCCAAAATGGAATAAAGCACAAAAGCATAGAACATTAAAAATCGTCCAAATGAGGAAATTGCACAAAACATTAAAAATCGGAGGGAGTACTAAATATTACATAAAACAATTGGTCTATTTTAAAATCCACAAGATATATTGCTCACTAATAAGAATACACAAATCCATGATAAAAGGTTAGATTCAACTCAGAAAATGGTAGAGATTAGTTATACGTACATGAAAATAATCCCACCGTTCTCAAACGTTTCTTCTCATTTAGAATTAAGAGAAAGATTCCAAAATGAAGTTATTGTGGTTATTAAAATAAAAATTAAAAATTAAACTATTTGTCTACTTTTATGGTTAATGTAAAGACCTTTTAAGATTTTCACTTTGGGAAATAAAAAGAACATCAGGGAATGGAAAGAGTAGCAGTTATCCCTCACATCTTAATCTTCAATTCTAGTGCACCACAACCATATAATGGGAAAGTTCAGGCTAGGAATTTCACAAGGGATGGTGAGAGAACTTCAACACATCCCACATTCATTGTTCCTCCGCTAAGCTAGTTAAAATTTGACGGTAAAAAATCTAACAAACAACATTAATCCAAATTTTAGCCAGCATTCTTTCACAAAAACAAACCAACAAAGATACTACCTCGCCTGCAGCATCAGCATTATCCAAGGAAAAACCCATTGCGTCTTTAATCTGACTTCTCTCTAATGTCAAAGCACGTAGCATATCCTCAAACTCATCCCTCTGTGAGTCTGTAAGAGTCCTTTCAGGCTCTCCACGCTGCACAAGAAAAGCCGAATTCTAGCGATCAGATGGACGAGACCAAATGAATGGGCTTGGAATCTAGGATACATGCATCTAATACTTAAGGGAAAAAGGCCTCCTTAAGTCAATAGCTATTATGCTAATGGTTTATTATGTAAAAGTGAACAAGATATCCAAAACCATGAAAACATCGATAATAGWGATGGATCTAGAAGATAAAACAAGAAAAATAGAAGCCATACCCTGCTTCTTCCAGCTGCATATGTTGCACCTGACTCCTCTGGATCTGGGCTTTTTGATGTAGGAAGAGGAGGTGGCACCCACCTGAAATAAGCACAACAAAGGGGGAGAACCATCTTTATATGAAAACTATATTTTTAGGACGATGAGAAGTGAGAACCTATGCATATACTTGTTCCTAACATCCAAATTTTAAAGCTTATATCCTAAATAATTCTAGGCATGTTCTAAATTATCTCTATTATATAAGGAAAGGGAGGAGGTGGCGGCGGTGTCCCCCTAAAATTAACCCATTACCCTTACTAATTACAATTTTTATAAAGCAATTTTAAATCAAGCCATATATAAAAATCAACCATAATTAATTAYTTCAAAATTAAAGAACTTGACATTAATATGTTTTAATCAATTAATACATGTTTCAAATTTAAAGAATTTGTCATTTATTTTCATTTTTCATAATTAGGAAAATAGTTATATATTTGAAATGGTTCCCAACCAAAAAAGTATTGTATTAACTAGACACCATAATTCGTCATCACTATAGAAGTCTAATTTTCTGTATATTGTACATCATATAAACCATCAATAAACTTAATAGTCTTGCACTACGTATCAAACACAATAAAAAGTTAACAATATATTGCTATATGAATAATTATTATATATTTTTATCTATTATAACATGCTCTCTTAGATTGTTCGTTTATTAAATTGTCACACTGTTTTGTTATTAAAAGACTAGTGTCAAATATGTTGTTTTTCCTCCTCCGATTCAAACTCCTACTCTTGCTCCTTCAATTGTCATTTTTTTCAATGACAATTGATTGAGTTTCAAGTCAGAAAGACTCTTATTCTATTTTTTAATATCATTCGTATTCTCATGCTCACCATCAAACTACTGCAGCCTCTTCAAAATGATASGACCTCATTCGATGTTGTTTGGGGCACCAAAGTCATTGGAAAGTGAGACAGTAAAGCGTCAGTGCATGTGAGATGGATTATGACAATAGAGAAGTTTGAGGAAAGAAACAATATAAGAGATGAGGATTTAATTGCAGGAGAGGGCAATGGTGGGAATGGTGAAGGTTGAGGATGAGTAAAGCTGATGAAGTTTGAAGCTCTTATAGTATGAAGCAAGCATGAGAAAGAGAATAGAAATGTCAATATATGAAGGAAAAAGAACTAACAAACTGCCAAAATAAATCAATGTACAGATTGAGATTCAAATTCTCATGATCATCGTACTAGACTAGGTTCTCATTTGAACATATACATAAAAAAAGCTAAAGAACTTGCCAGCCTGAGATTTGATGTGATATGAGGTAGTAAGGGAAAAAACAATAATTTACCTCCCACTACCAGTTATCATAATGAAAGGTTCCGTTCGCCATCTCTGGAGCGTGTCACCCTGAAACAAGTAAAAGAAAAAAAATTGACCAAGTTGACCTAAGTCTTACTCTACAATTTAAAAATGCTGAAATAAAAGAAAAAATTGATCAAGTTGATTTAAGTCTTACCCTACAAATCAAAAATGCTTATAAGATTAACATATTTTGGATGCAGTTTATGCTTGTTTGACAACAGAGTTCGTTCGCCTACGTTAATTAGTAAGGCCATTCCTTTACAGACAAGTCCATTTTAGTATTAATAGTTACAAGTTACAGCGAAACTTTCACATGGTGACCTTGTAAAGATGAACAAAAAGGCATACATGGAAAATAAAATCTCATATAAGTCCATATTGATAATTGAGAATGATGCGATTTTATCACGCAACATCTCTATTACATAAGAGAAGGGAGGAAGATGGTGTCCCCTCTATAAAATGTGCACACTACCCATTAATGAAATTTCAAAATGTTGTGGTCTTTAATGACTAATATATAATAATTCATATCAATAAACATATAATTTGAATGGCTACAAAAATATGACAACTTACAATTTTGTTTATCTCAATTAATGAAATGAACAAACTCTTAATACTCCATGATTCGTATGTGGGTAACATAACAATATCTTGGCTTATTTGATTCAATTTAAACAATTGTGTTTGGGTATACACACATATAAAAAGGGCAGCCCGKTGCACAAGTGCGTCCCCGCGAGGCGGGGGTCCGGGGAAGGATCCCACCACAAGGGTGTATTGGGGCAAGGCTTCCCTTGTAATTTTTTACAAGAGGCCGCTCAAAGGACTTGAACGCGTGACCTCAAAGTCACAAGGCAACACCTAAAAATAAATTTATACTATTTTGCAATTAGAAATTTCCATTATACGACATTAAAATTTAGTGAAATAACATGTTTTGAAATTGACGCACGCAACACGTGCATAAATTACTAGTAATTTCATAGTGAAAGGGTAATTGAATGGAAAGAGAAGTATACGAGTAGAGTTACTGTCTAAGATAGAGTATCCTCTTATCAAAGCAAAAGGGGAAAAGAGGGTGTGGAAGGTGTGATTACCGATTTGAAATTTAACTTCGAAAAATCAAACAAGGTTGTAAAATACTTCGTAAGATAATGAATTAAATCATTTAAGTTGGATATCCTCAGCATATAACTTAAATCTAATTAAGGTTTTCAAACAATTAGTATTGTATTAATGAATTGTCAAACAGGCTAATGAAATTAATCTTTAATGTAGAGTGTCCAGTTGTCCACAAAATAAAAGTTTAAAATATTATGAGTTTTCCATAACATGAGGTTAGTTCAACTATTACTAAACAAAATTGAGTGTTCAAAACTAACACTTACAAATAAAGCAACTAGATACTTTAGAATTTTCTTTGTCCTTAATTTCTGTAAAAATCASATTTGGGTGCATATATAAGAAGCCTTTTATACTGCATAAAACACTTTATCATGTGAGATACAAGGGGGAAAAAACGTGAACAAGGACATTTGCAACAACACCACATAAGATAAATGCATCAGATAACACACCTGAGCAAAGGAATAAAGCCTCCACACATAATACATATGTTCCTTTGAACCAAGATCAAATAAGAAACTAAAAAGAGGATTCCCTCGTCCACGCTCCATTATTGCTTGCTCAAAAGCGCATCCCCCATCTAAAACATATAAAGCCATGGTATCAATGACATGGCGAAGATGTCTATCCTCAGGAAGCACAACTGTTATATCTGGGACATTGGGTGTAAGGACCTAAAGATGGAAGCAACAAAGAGTCAAAACTCATATACATGCTTCAGCATTATTAAGACCAAGAGAATGGCAGTTTATAATATGCTAAGCATACATAGCAATAAAGATAAGCAAAAGGTCATTACCAAAAAATTTACTACATTATTACAAGTTATTACCCCACAATTAAAAGTAATAGCCAGATAAAACTTTTAAAGTCCTACATAAAAGATGTAGAAACAAGCACAGAAGCATAAAGGCACCACATTATTCAAAATATCACACTCCTATATGGACATGTAGTTGAATAAAATTTAAACAAATGACCCATACTTTCAAGCCATCAAGTTCATGGTTGCCAACTTTTCACACTACAAATGTCACAAATTGTTACACACCTACACATACCCCTTTAGGATGTCCATATCTAGAGTAGCATGCGAAAGTTTGCCAGCTTTTGCTCTCTACTTTTCATTTAATGTTGGATAACACACCACCCCCTAACTTTCATATTCTCCATCCCATTTATCAACATAACACTTTAGACAAAGACATCTTACTCATTAGTTATTACCATTCTCCTAGTTTAACTTTCACCAATTTCTTAATAAATTTTTATACGCCAAGCTATAGGTTTATTCATTTTTTATGCACATAAATTTCTCTTGGCCCTTCACCTGACATAAGTATACAAAGCAAATAAAGCAACGGATGAAAACTTCAAACTTAGTTGGACAATATCAGGTTACAAGATATCAGAGTTCTTTAATAGGATCAAACAAGAAAAGGCTCTTCAAAGTACTATGAATTAAAGACACGTACCAGCTCAGAGTTTTGATTTGGAGCAGGTGCCACAGGGGTGCCTGAACCAGACAATATTACAGTGCCACCCTGCAGTTCAAATAATATTAACACTATTGCAAAAGACACTTTCCACAGCACAAGGGTGAGATAAATCACAGCAAAGTAAAAGCATTCATCATTTTGCTAATGAAAAAATGAACCTCTTTACTTCTGATCGCCATCTGACCAGGTGGAGGAGCAGGTAATGCTTGTGAGGGAAGTGCAACAGATTTACCCCATCCAATCTTCAGTTCATATTCATACACAACAACCCCTGAAACATATATTATTGGTACAAGATCAACTTAATAGCCATTTACATATATAAGAACCAATTAAGTATTAAGCATCTTATGTATCCATAGAATACCAAAATTAGAATGGTCATATTGATGACTGAATCAATAGTCCAATACATGTACGATTGTACATGGCAAAAGGAGCAACTCATTCTCATGAACAAGTACCATTTCTTCTGCACACCAAATGCATACACTTTCAAAATCTAGAACCACGACATTGCACATGAGAACGCTAATAAGTAGCTTGAATCAAATCAGCGTCTATTCCTGTCCTTTTCCTCTTCTCCCAGATTGAAAGAGAGCTAATAATTACAACGATTTAATGTTATTTCATTTCCTCACATACCATATGCAAGCTCCAAATCATATTTCTTCAACATACCATCATTAGGAGCATGAAACAACGAAAAAGTGGACTTAGATATCGTATTCAGGTCTGCAGTATCAATTACAAACGGTGGTGCTAGAATAAATTATCAAAAGGGGTCAGAATATAGAATTTTAATCCTAAACTAGTGTCACATGGTTCAATGGGTACCAAAATGCAATCCTCTTATTGGCCAATTTATGGTTCACTTAAAAGTTTTCATTAGTCCAATTATTCGAGAAACAAGTTGTAGTGGTAATCCATTTAATTCACTATGCAGTTTTTTATCAAATACGTTCATTATGCAAAGGTCTTAATTAAAAAGAGTAAGATTAAAAAAACAAAGTGATAAATGTTTAAAAATGCATTGATGTCCAAATTTTAAAATGTTTTTACCATCCCAAGGAAGTAAATAACTAAACACAAAATATACAAGTACATCTGTGAATCCTTTTACCTTTGACAATACAATTGTAAGAAAATTGATTCTCTTTTCTTACAAAAAATAAGTGTGACACTACTAACAATAGGTATAAGAAAAGTCAAAGGATGAAAAAAGACAGCTTAGCCTTGTTCTCGTCAACTGAAACTTGATGAACTGAACTTATTTTTATTGAACTGATCCTATTTTTATTGAAACCTTAACAAATATCTTGAGGATTGAACTTATTTTTACTGAAGTGAACTTAATCACTTATTACTACTGAACTGAACTTATTTTTATTGAAATAAGTTTCGAGAACAGGCCCTTAGTGGCCCCACATTCCTTCTATCAATTGGATTCCTTAGTTCCCATAAAATAAAATAAAATAAAATAAAATAAAATAAAATAAAATAAAATAAAATAAAATAAACACTACTTCCAGCATTACCTACTTCAGCGTTACTTGAGAAGACAACTATACTCTTATCAGGAAATCCACAAAATCCAACTTGACTCAACAACAACAAAAGCCCCCAACATTTAAACATATAAGTATTACATCTGGAAGTTTTACCTTCAATTCAGAGGACTAGGGTTACTTCCTCAAACCCTACATCTAAATTTCCCTTAATTTGTCCTTTTTTTCAAATTCATCTTTAAATTCATGAACAGGTTTTGCCAACTACGTGTTTGGTACATCAATTTGGAAGAACGAGCTTGTGTACTCGATCAATTTGGTGAGCAGTCAGGACTCACAACCTATTTGGCGCAGTCAAACCAAAATTCAATACAAACTGAAAGCAGATTGAAAGGAGTAGGGGTGAATAATGTAACATTGTCCTAAAGGCTAAACCCCACCATCAACCAACACTGATTCGTTTTGGTAGAAAGATACCTGACAGTTAACATTCCAGCAAGAAGAATCGCTTTGAGTAAGCACTTACTACTTATGAAAAAAAGGAGACCTATGGCACATTTTACTAGAAAAGAAGTCAGCAATATAATGGGGGAAATCGGCAAATCGCTACATCTGCTATATGATATGAAAAAAATTTAAACAAAAAAAGTAATAACAAAACATCCACAATTTGCTTTCCAGAAAGGGTTAAACGGTCAATTACAGTCCCCCCTCGTCATCAACCTCACCCATAGCTTTCATCCAAAAGCCTGAAATTTCGTGTCTGTCCTCTACTTAGCCCTTGCATTTAATTCCCATCGACAGAAGTGCAACAACTTTAGAGATAAAACATGAATAGTCCTACCAGTCCACCCCATGAATAATCTACAAGGACCTGGGTAAGTATCATGGCACGAAGCATGTAAACAAAAACTTAATGGATGTGGTCTTCAGTAAGGAATACTATGTTCTGAGGTAATGCTGCAGAAGGCCAAAAACCTACAACATAGCTCTGGAATAAAATGGAAGTGGGAGGGAAGGGTACAAAATGTCTATATCAAGAATAATGGTGGAATAATTTCCCTCACAATATTCTAATTGGCCCATGAATTATATCTGCAAACCAAAAGGACTTATACAAGCTGTTGGTTACAGAAAGACCACAACTGGCCTGCTAGGATTCTAGGAACAAGTATGGCATTCTGAAATGGCATAAAGAACTGGTCCATATAGAAACGACACTGAGGCTTAAACTGTTTGGAACAGATTGTCAGCTCCCGAGCATAAAATTATCACCTAGTTGGTTGTTAAACTGTTAACAACTTAACATAGAGACAAGTCAACAAGTTGAAAATTTGCTACATAAGCTACATTTGATTTGTGGCAGTCAAAAGGAATGACATCAGCATCTTTTGCAAAAAAACATCTTAATCTAACAAAAAGTATTAAGATTTTGCAAGAGGTGTAAGGCACCAGATGACCAGAACACTACTAGTCCCCACCTACTTAAAAGGGAGAGACGACCCCTTAAAGATTCTCAGCTTACAAAGAAGGAATTTCTTAACTCATTAGCAGACATCATTAGACAATGCAGGAACAATACCCTGGAATAATACTGTTGATTGCTTTTCTACAGGCAATTAAGTATAATTGTATAAACATAGAAATCTAATCATGCACAAGGAAGGGCCTAATTCCTCAAGACCAGCAATGGTATGATAAATGATAAATGATAAATGACAAATGAGCTTATTTTGTACAGTAAAAGACTAGCAGCCTGTTTGGTGCATCTATTAGAAGTTAAAGGAGTCCCTCCTAAAAATATTCCTTTGAGGAAATAGATATTAATCTCTTTTTTGGATTGGATAGATGCTAAACACACAAACAAAAAGATATACAACAAAAATACTTAAAAAAAAATATTCAATAATCTAATAAGTGGAGGTGTCGTGAAAGAACAACAATAGACATACTGAGACAATAAACAAGGGAATACTAACATTCACATTGTACCAGACTAAGAATGATAATATATCAAACCTTGCATATCATCTTTAGCAGCCTGTGCATCACCCCTATTCATAAAAGCAACAAACCCACAATTTCGCTGCCGCCTTTTTTCCTCTTCTGTCCTTGGCCACATAATTTTTACACTAGCAATCGGTCCAAACCTCCCAAAGGTCCGCAAAAGAAAATTCTCATCAACCTGAATTTTGTAAGCAGTGACTTTGTCAATTAAAATCCCATACGGATATATTTGAAGCAAAAAGGAATAAATGATGCAAATCATGAAGATTTGAGCCTAACCATATAAACTGTTATGATGATTATAGAATAAGATTCAAGCTCCAACGGCACTTCCATTTTGTCAAAGATATAAATTTTTTTTWAAAAAAAAAAAAAGAAGAAGAAGAAAAAGGCACTTCTACAGACTCACCTTTGGTGATAAATTTCCAACATAAAGATTTGTAGTCTGTGGATCACCATCGTCAAAAGAACCCCTTCCACTAGCATCAAATTCGTCAGGCAGCTCATCAAATCTAGTAAATAGCTGGAAAATGTAAAGAATTAAATCAATATTATAATATTAGGTTCATAAGCATGCCATTGAAGAAACAAATCATGCTATATTAGAAAGTTATAGCAAATCTTTTTTTGGTAAGTAAGGTCCCAACAGACAACCATATCTAGAAAAMCTGTAGTTAGAAGTTTAAATGGCCCTAGACCCCCACACCGCCCCTTCTTGAAACAAGCTTAACCTAGGGTTCTTTAGGTTCATCATGATAGAACATGAAGCACCATAAGGCTGAACTTAAGTAGGCCTAAGGAATGTAGCCCTCCAGCAACAAATTATCCCTAAAAATGTTTGATGYTTCAAGCTAAGATGCTGTCCTTCCCTTGAAAAAGAGAAAATGAGGACTTTTTTTTTTAGCTACTGGCCTAAACAAAAGGGATTACCTCTGTCAACTCCTTCCATATAAAGGAAAATCAATCAATCAATCAATCAATCAATCATAGCCTTAATCCCATATGTGGGGTCGGCTAACATGAACCAAATGTGATTATTCCGGGAGGTCATCCACATAAATATTCCTCCTCCACTCCCTCCGATCGAGAGCCTCACTCTCTTGCAAATCCAACTGTTTCAGATCTTTTCTAACTCCTTCCCACCAAGTCATTTTTGGTCTCCCTCTACCTCGTTTAAAATCCCCTTGATCCCACTCTTCCACTCTTCGCACCGGTGCCCCCTGAGGTCTCCGTCTTACATGCCCAAACCAACGCAAGCGGTTTTCCCTTAACTTGCTTGCAATATCTGCAACACCAACTTTCTGGCGGATAACTTCATTTCTTATTCGATCTCGTAGAGTGTTCCCGCACATCCATCTTAACATCCGCATCTCGGTGACCCCAACCTTTTGAAMATGCTCTTTCTTGGAGGCCCAACATTCCGTAACATAAAGCAAAACTGGTCTTATAGCAGTCCTGTAAAATTTTCCCTTCAGCTTTAAAGGGATGCTTCGATCGCATAACACTCCTGTAGCCGCTCTCCATTTAACCCACCCTGACTTAATCCTATGAGCCACATCTTGGTCAATATAAAGGAAAATGAGGGGGAAAAAARCATTAAAAAAAAGCTTGCACATTATTACAAGCTGTCCAATCATCTCTGCAATTCTCTTACCTAGGTCTCTATTCACAACTCTCCACCAAAGAGTAAAACTGAGGATTCTTTCCATCTTGTGGGTAGGAATAATTATTTACAAAGCACTAAAAAAGTGGCTGCTTAAGGTGTGAAGTACCACATTCCATGATTCCATGAAGTTGTACTTGCAAAGAGTATCTTTGGATGAGCACATGAAGTAGCTTGTAGGACTAAGTAAGCAAATAAGTAATTATCTCTGCTAGATGTAAATTCCTATGTTTGTCGAAAGAACAATTTATTTTCTGAACATACATAACCAAACAACCACTTTACGTCTCAAAGCTCCGAGGAAAACTAAGGGACATTTCACAAGTACCATTCCCTAAAATCAAGGTCAGGGACTCAAAGTAGCACGCTTATTTTCTATCTGTCTTTCACCCCTTGGGCTGCATATATTGAATAAACAATATGAAGACAAATACTTTTGTTTTGTACATTATAAAGAAAAGGTCACTCACAGCAGATTGTTCATCAGGACGCCCATCACGCCATTTTTCACGATCTTGATTTCTCTTATCTCTCAACTCCTGCTCCTGCTTTAACTCTTCCATAAAATTGTCTATATTTCTCAATCTCCCTTTCTCTTTTTCCTTTGACTTCTCTCTAGGTTCCTGTAAATAATGGAAAACAAGGAATTAGAACTCCAAACAGCTAGGAAACCAGCGAGTAGCTTTAATTTAAATAGTGTTATCCTACCTCCCGCTCATATTCTCTGCCCTTAGCTGCCATCGGTGGCGGTATGAATGAAGGAACATATCTGCCAATTGCCAACATCGATTTCACTCGGAAGAGCAGCAACAATATAGAAAGGAACACATAGCATTGTGCAGGAACACACACGGCAGACAGAATTGAATAACAAACCAGCCACTTATCTAATAAATCAGGGACAAAACATTGTGCAGGACTAATGAAAATGTCACACTTGAAATCTACTTCTTACCAATTGCTAAAGACACATAATCGTATACATTATACTTCAAAAAGAAGATAACCTAACATTCAGTATACTCTAGTAACCTAAAAGCACATCATATTTTCTATGGTTAAAATCGAAYAATAAGTAATAATTCTTTTGGAAATATTTTGTTTCAAATTATAGCTTCTCATTAAAATGCAAAAAATTTTGACAAAGCTTCCACTAAACTTCTTCCTAAAAATCATTATTTGAGAAAATAATGACTAAGAATCTAAGATAATCTTAACATAAACATTAAAGTGAATACAAAAAAGAAAAGCTTGCTGAGAAATTATCATATTAACATAAATGTCAAGATGTTTTCTTCCGACAAATGACATAAACCATATATATGGCCAATATGATTTGACACTTACTTAGAATCAAGAGTAATTTTGTAGCAATGCACTACTGCTATAATTTTTAATAGCATGTTGATATGCATAGCACTCTTTTAATTTCTAAAATCTTTTTAAGAGAGTGAAACTACAACATTTTGCCACTGAGAAGTATTAATTCAAATTCTCCCTTCATTCCACATTAAGTGAATATTGACACACTTGTTAAGAGATGTAGCTTTAGGTGATAACTTCTTTTCTAGTTAAATGTCACTTTTTAGAGTTTACGGAAGGAGGGGAAAACAAAAGTCAAAAACACACATTTAGATTCTCCCAAAGCTACATCACACATGGAGTATGGAATAGACTAAAGAGATCAACATAATTATTGCAAGGGGTGATCAATGATGACCTCAATCCAAACTTTTGCCCAAAAAGTATTACCCAAACCCAAATGAGGTGGAACAAACCAGAGTATTTTGCCTAGAAGTGCATATTTTAGTTGCTAGGAGCCAAGGACAACATTTTCTTTCCAAGATGCGTCACATTGCAATCAAGCTATTGATGATCACGTCTAGCTAATATGCCTTCTCCATCACAAATCTCCTCTCCATTAGCAACACATAATTCTCTTCAATCTCCTTCCTCGCAGTTTAATCTAAACAATTCCATTTATCATTCATCCTAAAATACTCTTTCACATGTAATTTTTGAATAAACCAATAATTGATAGCCAATCACGAATCTTATACAACAAATGACAAGTTGTCTCACCACGAAAAAATACACATGTTATTAAACCAACACTTTTATGTTAGAATGACTTGTTACAAGTAAAGTTGACAACATTAATGCATCTAACTATATAGGGCTGAAACAATAAAGATTCCTAGATAATATAGTCCACAAGTTCTTTTTCACTTTGTTCTCCATTCCAATGAAAAGGGGATATACAATGATAAAATAATTTTGGAATCTTGAATGAACAAAGCTAACAAAATTCACAAATAAGCAAATGGAGATAAATAATTTTGGAATTTTGGATGACCAAAGCTAACAAAATTCACAAATCAGCCAACTTCCCTTCACATGTTTTCTAAAGCCTTTTGCCAATGTCACTAGTTCTTCTTCTGTTTCATTTTTTTCTGGACATTTGTGAGCTTATCTTAGCTAATTGACTCTTTTAAAAAGTTACTTTAGTGACCATATTCTAACCCTGTACATAAATAAGCCTTTTTCTTTTCTTTTTTTGGTAAGTAAGCAATAGCACAACACCAACCAAAACTGTTGCAACTTAAGGTCACACTCAGATTCTACAAATCATCTCAGAAGAACTCTGGAAAAAGAGCAGACCAATTGCAAGGCTCACAACAATCCGGACAAAAAACTATACATCAAAATTTTGGAGCCAACTCCTTTATCTATCTTTAATATGCTTTGACTTTATGTACCATAATCTGTGCTTATTATTTCGTTCTAAATTCACTAGAATAAGGTAAAACATAAGCCACACAACAAAATGAATATGCCTAATTACCTAAAACAACGAAATAAGGTAATGCAAAAAACCAAAATAACAATGGAACCTAACCTCTCAAAAACCTAAGTCTATAGAAGAGATGTTAACAATCATCATTGTACATCATACAAACTCTTCAACTCGCATTGTGTTTACCAATGGAGCATCATAACATGTATAATCTAAATGCATTCGTTTACCTACTCCCCTTCTTTGAACCCGATACACCATCTTTGGAATTTCCACCTGCCATTTGTGAATGATAAAAGGCCCATATTTTTATTAAACATCTCCATAGTAATAGTGTAAAGCATCTCCATAACACTAATTAAACAACAATAAAAACGCCCCAGAGAATGCTTAAAAAAAACATGGATAGAGCAAATTTGTCAAACTCAATGATGCTAACCTTCAGAATCAACTTTGGCTTTATCATTAGGATTGATTAAACCGCCCCGAACAAACGCCTTGGAGCCCGGTGCATCCTCACCCTGAAACGATTCGAGAAATTCCTTATACAGACGAGCTGTTTCATCATCTGCCCTCTACAAAAACGTAAAATTAAAAATACCCATCAACATTACAATACAATCCTTCAAATCATACTAATTAGCATAACAAAACATCATAATATTCATCCAAATTTCGGAAAAATTGACCTTTTTCTTCGCTTCTTGATCTTCTCTGTGCTTCTGAAAAGGAGTCTTCTTCCGAGTAATTGAAAAGGAACTCATCTTCTCCGTCCCAGAACGATCATTCAAAATAAAACTATGACTAACAGAAAAAAACCCCTTGATTATTTAAAAATGAATTGCAACAAGCCCAATTAAGAAATCTGAATACAAATCAGAAAATCGAGGGTATTGTGTGATTGGAAGAAAGTAATAACCTAGAAAAGCCGTTTAATGTKAAAACGGAAAGATGAAAGAGTACTGAAGAGAGWGATTACCAAGCAAGTAAGCAAAGGGATAGCAGAATGGAAATGGTTGAAGTGAGTGAAGGAGAGATAGCAGAAAGTAGAGAAGGTGGTTGACGGGCGAGAAGAAGCAACGGAGCGATATTGTGTATTGCGTATTCCTGATTGCTATTCTCGGTTTAGTGCAAACCAAGATTTCACTCAACCACTCGAGTTATGGGTCGAACAAAACATTTTTGTTAACTTCTATTACGTTCAAGTAGGGGTGAAAGTAAAACRGTTTAAAACCGAATACCAGTCCAAACCGAACCGAATTTACAATTTGGTTCGGTTTTTTTAAAATACGGTTGGTTTGGACTTAAAAATTTTGGAAATTCGATTTTCGGTTTGGAGTCGGTTTGACCAAAGGGAACCGAACACCGAACCGAAAATCGAATAATAGTTAAACAACCGAGTTTTATTTTAGATTTTTATGCCCAATTACATTACACTAGCCAGTAGCCCATTAGATGAACCTTCATGAAACCCTCACATTGCTCACAATCACGCACACGCAGTCACTCAGCTCACTCTTCTCTTTCTCTCTTCTCTCAGAATTCCCAAAATACCCTAAATCACAATTCACAATCACAAATTCACATCTCACGAAGTCTATCATCCTCATTGCATTTCATCCCCATTTCATCGTTGCTAGGTACGTTTTAATGTTTTATTAATAAATTTATTTATTTAATTTGTTACGATGATTAATTATTTAATCAGCCAAATTCGTGTATGATGTAATTTGTGATGCTTGTATGATGATTATTTAATTGAATTCGTGTATGCCTTAGCCTTACTGGAGTTACTGACTTACTGATACGCCATATGCTTATCAGCTTATGCTGTTGTCATTCTGTGCCCCTGTGTTTTCTGACTTTCTGTCATGCTTGCTTATTCGATGTATGATTAATTTGTATGCTTGCTGTCATGCTTATGCTAATTCGGTTTGGTTTGGATCCAAGACAAAAACCGAAATTTCTGGTTTGGTTCGGTTTGGAGTCATAAGTAATTTGGTTTGGATTGTCAAATTTGAAAAACCGGATTTTAAACGGTTCGATTTGGAGTTGGTCATATCCAAACCGAAAACGAACTTTCACCCCTACGTTCAAGGCTGTATTTGGAGTTAGTTATTAATTGACACTAGTGGCACACAGCGCACGCACGAGCGCCACGGTCCACATTATAATATTAGACGCATATAATTTAATAATACTATCTCGAACATTGCATATTGTACATGATAAATCTAACTTAATATAACAATATCAAGCATTGTATCCTGTAAGTAATTCTCAATATAATTAAGCAACCATTTTCATTGTAGTTTCTAGCTCCAATTGTTATAGCCTGAAGGGGTGATTACTGTCAAGTGCATGTTGTTGAATCGCTACGCTTATCAAGTTGTAAACACACTATTTCGAGCAAGCATTGTTCCGAATCAGATGATTTTGCCAAGGTATATGTAGATGTAACAATAGGCAATTTTGTATATTTCAATAATCGAATAAGCTCTAGCTACTTTTCTTTTAACTAATGTTTCATTGGTTTTTACAAAAACTATAGTTCAATTATATAATGTGATTAACTTAGTATAAATGATCCATTGGCTTTTTTGTGGTGTGCATGCACTTTCTTCCCCTGCCTGCTATTAAAATGTCCTAGTGGTGGAAATGAACTGGTAGTTCCAATATGAGTATATGACCAACCTTATTTTACTTCACATTTGCCTTTATAAATTCTTTATAACATCATATTTATAGTAGCAATTAATGCTTGTAATAGTATTTATTTTATTTTGTTTGAGTTACTATATATTCCAATAATGAAGAAGCTTTATGTTGCATGTTTTGTTGAACCGTTGTAGCTCGCATGCCCCTACACGTTACAAGATGACCAAGAACCACACCTTCGGTGACCATAAATGACACTTTTCCAATTCAGCACAAGACTTACCTCTTTCGCATCTTTTAAGAACTTTTGACAATTATTCAAGCATGCATCATAGTCGAACCACACACTAAAATCATCCATAAAAACTTCCATGATAGACTCTAAACTCTAGCTGGGAAAGATAGCTGAATGGTGGCACAACAATAGGGGGTGTTTTTATTAACTCCTCCTCCTTTTAATATTCTTTTCAGCTTTCTCTTGGAATCTTTTTCAGTGTTTTCGGCTCCTTTGACGCACTGTCAGGCGGCCATCATCATTTGTAGGCATGGATGGACCCACGCAATTAGTGCCATTGCGAAGGGTGATACATTGACACTATCCTTCGCTGCTGTGGTTGCGAAGGAAGGGCACCTTGCTACGTGACGTGCTAGAAGCAGCCAATTGTGCCATTTGCGTATCCAACCGCTTGTTGTTGGTGAACTATGGACTGAAGATCCCTGTGGAATTGCATCATCATGTCTTAATTTCGACTAAGGCTGGATTAGTGGTCAGAGCCTGCGTGGCTTGCGATTGTGGTAGTGTACTGCTGCTTCTCATGAGGAGGCTGATAGCAAGGCACTTTTTGCTGATGTTGAGGCTTTATGGAGCTAATGGAGATTAGCATTGGTACTTCTTATATGAAAAATATGGATGAATTCTCATGCCTTCATTATAAGTTTAGAGTACGAATTATTAGCATGATGCGTTTGAAATGCGTTTACTTGCTCCATCGAAGTATGACACCCATGAGCTAGATGTTCCATCTTCCACAATTGTCGCAATAGATCTTATTCGGCCCTGATATGGCTGCAGCTGAATCTGGCTGACTGGTTTGTGCAATGTGAATACCATCCAGCTTTTAATTGATGGCTTAAATTTGAGCCGCCAATAGAGTTATTTGGTCGACCTCATGCTTGCCACCCTTCTTAATCGATCCTCAAGGATTTCCATATTRAGAATTATGATTGGCCATCTCCTCAATCAACTTCCATCCAGCATTRACTGTTTGATTCATGAAACTCCCATTTGCCGCTGAATCGAGAATGATACGAGATTCAATAGTTAACCCATTATAAAAAGTCTGGACCAAGAGCCACTTCTCTAACCCATGATGAGGGCATATTCGGTGTAACTCCTTCTATCGCTCCCATGCCTCATGTAGAGTCTCGCCAAACTCCTGCTTAAAGTTAGTGATTTGACTCCTCATTTGTGTAGTCTTCTCTAGAGGATAATACTTCTTATAGAAAGCAAGAGAGAGTGCATCCCATGTCGCATGAGAAGCTGGATCAAGACCGTTCAACCACAATCGAGCTTTGTCCCGTAGTGAGAAAGGGAATAGCATAACACGAAGCTGATCAGGCTCAACTCCAAAATGCTTAATAGTGCCACAATATTGGAGAAAATTGGAGATATGCAAGTTAGGATCCTCAGTCGCATTTCCTTCAAACTGGTTGCGCTCGATCATGGTCAACAGCACATGCTTGATTTCAAAGTTAGCTGCCTCCAAAGTAGGCATGATCGGACCTGTCGGAATTTCGTTCTGACCAGGTTAAGAGTAGTCCATAAGAGAGCGTTCTCGTTGTACTGCCATCTCTTTAGAATCAGAATGGACTACTTCGGTGCTCACGGAATGTGACTCCTCCTCCCCTGGATTAGTTTTCGTATAAAGGATTTGAAAACTGATGAGAGATTGAGGAATCTGAAAAATCCAATCGCCTAGCRAAGTTCTTTCGTCTATGGTAAGTTCGCTCCACCTCTTGATCGCAAGGAAACAAATCCCTAGTTTGGGAAGACTTGCGCATACACAAAAAGAAACTACATCGATCGTAAGAACTGTCCCGAAGAACAATGAATTCTTCTTCAAGACGAAAACAAAAGAAAAATAGTTTAGACTCAAACAATTAATCAGTAAAACAATGCGCTTCCCCGGAAATAGATATGACCAGCATGTTGCCTAGCTAGTGAATTGTTAGAGAAGATATTTAAGTATATTCCATTGAGGCAGAGAGTAACGCTGAGTATTTTATCTAAGTAGTGGCAATGCATTAGTAGCATTGTTAATAACATACTCTTTAATCATGTTAGAAGTATAGAGGATTTTCAACTCCACGTTCCAGAGCATACCGAAGGATTCGTAATCAATGACATGAGTGTTTAGGCGTTGTACCTTTCGATAGTTAGTATTAAAAGGAAGATTCTCGAAGCACGTTTCGGGGTAGTACAGATGCTTGTTGAAATTACCAATGTGCAAATACAGAAGAGTTGTGCATTGTGAACTTTAATTTTTCCTAGGAGATGTGCCTCAGCAGTCCAAGGGTTACAAAAATCTTAAGGTATTATAGTTGTGCGTACTACCCTTTGAATTTGATGGTGAATTGTCCACGACCAAAAGTGTTTATATTCGGCTACATGCTTAGCCCAYCTTCGAGTATATTAGTGCCATAAAGTGGTGATGTCCTTATTGTTGCTTCTCCAATTGATGATTTTGTGGTTGAAGGCTGTACTCATCTAAAAGAAATCCATATTCGCTTACTCCAATAGGGTGACACGGTACTTATGAGTAGCGTAGGGAAAGTAGTTTTGTTCCTCGCGACATATTCAAAAACATTATTGGAGCTCACCCTTGGTAGTGGCTCTTGTCAGGTAAACACTAACTTGAATATGCCCGATAAAATTAAAGACTAATCATGGCTTTATGGCTGCATTCGTTGACTATATGTATGTGTTTGCACATTGTGTCTTGTTAAGATCCTTGTTGTAGGCTATAGAGCAAAGATTGTTCAACTTACTTTTCATTGCCTATCAATGGTATACATGGAGGATGTGAAGCTAGATTATCATGGAGTGCTCACTCTCATCACAAGTGTCCTTCGCTGTAATACATTTATTAAAGATTTGCACTTATGAGTAAGTCATAGCTTATAAGTTTTTTTTATAACCATACATGAGTACATTCGTCTGTTACACATATATGTTAATTCTTACACGTAATTATTATCTAGTTTGATGCAGAAAGTTGTATTCTCGATCACACGGTCGAACTTCCAAGGACTATGCACCAAATTGCCTCTCAAGCCTCACATTGAGAAATGTTTTAGGAACACAATCACAACTGAAACTTATTCAATACCCTCTGACTTTATCAAGTGTCCTAAAGGAGTTGGTAGTGTTTCAGCACAACTGTACGGGCGCCGAGGCGTCACCGGGTCGAGCTAGGTCCGGTCCCTCTACTCCGAGGGGTATAATTTAAGGGCGGCTCGATTTGTTTGCTAGAATTGAATTCTTGCCATTTGCATATTGTGAGTATGCTTGGAGTTGTGTGTTTATACTCGAAACGAGTAAAGGAAGTCGCCACCGCACTTCTTTTGGGAAGCTACGGAACCCATTTTAAGCCTTGYCTATAATTGCATAAAGCAAGGTGAAGGACTCCATGTTTGGTAGTGCACTAAAGGTCTGGATTAGGGACAAGGGTAAGGGTGAAGTAGTGCACAGCACCCCCCGCACCTAGAGGCCTCTACTCAGTTATTGCGAGTTCATTTTCTGAAAGACAACATTAAACAAGTTTTTATTTTAAATCCAAAGCATGCAAAGTTACTAGGCGGGTTGTTTGACAGAATACTATGCAAATAGTGTCTAGTTTGTTGTGGGCCTTGTGGCATGTGTTGTTAATTCCGTATTCCAGGAGCCTAATGCCAGTTGTCTATAATTATCTTATTAGGCATGAGAACACGAAATTTGCCAATCTTTGTTAAAGCATTTTATAGGTGTGAGACAAGCATGCAAGCACTCGTGCGAGGAATTGAAAGTTATGCCTTAAGATTGCTTTTAATTTGAATGCGAAGTTGTTTGTTAGTCAATATTACATGAAAATTTACATAGAAAGTCGAATCTCTAAACAAGCATGGAAAAGGGGGTTTAGAATTGAGGTGTTGGCCTCAAACCTACCTCGCAACACGATGTCGAAGACCMAGGACGTAGCTTCGGACCCTTAGGAACCCTTGTCGAGCCTTAGAACCCTTGAAAACCTTTTAGATCTAAAGCAAAAGAGTATTCTTGAATGTGTTTTGAGAGAATATTGGAGTGACGAGATTTTCGGACGCCGAGAGAGAGAAGGGTCTTGCCGTCCAAAATTGGTGAAAAGTCGTCGAGTATGGCCGTAGTGGTTTTGTATTTATACGGCAAGGATGAAATCCGACCAAAAAGGCAAAGAATGCGGCAATTACAGCCCAAATTGGGGCGTATTACGCCTAAATGTGAGACGGCAGGATGGCGCCCAGTCTTACCTGATTTTGGTGAGTTCGCCTTGCCTTGAATAGGGAGATTGTATAAATTAAATCAAAGAAAAAATCAATTAAATTACGCGTGATTTATACGATTGCCAGCTGATATATTGCTTCTAGGATATTTGGCTTCTCGGGAGCTTTGTCCTCTGAGGCAAAATATCCCGGGATGGCCCGCTTTGCTCGGTTTTGCGTTTTTGCTTATGAATTTCGTAAATATTAAACCATAAATTGAAAAATTATGGAAAAAATTTGTAAAAATTCCTTGTGAAATGTAATTTTCTGTGTTAAAATTTCGTGAATTTTGGAGGTGTTATAATTATTTAATTAATTATTGCAAAATTAATAAAATTGCCAAAAACTCCGAAAAAACGCAAAAATGCTTAGAAAAATTCGGAAAAATCCCAAAAAATTCTAAAAAATGTCTAAAAAWAAGTTAAAATTATTTTAAAATAAAACTTACTTTTTGAGGTGCTAAATGCCTGGAAGAGGTGCTCGGTGTAAGGGAACTTACCTTTTTTAGGGMCTGTCAGGGTCCCAGCTCTCTCGATTTGACTTGTGTGTTGCGAGGGGTGTCTTATCATTGGCCGTCTTAGGCTAGGGACAAATTTGGGTATCTACAGACTTTGGCTTCGTTTGTAGAGAGGACAATCTCGTAAACGAAAGACAAAGTACCCGGTACTTGGAAAACAAATGGGTTAGTTTTACCTACACATGTAGTTGCATGTTGCTTGCTTGCTTATCGTTGTTGCTAATGCTTTTGCTTACGTTTCCACCTATGGTTCTGATTCCACCGGGGATTCCGTGCTTCCGCCTATGGTTCTGATTCCACTGGCGATTTCGTACTCCCGCCTATGATTTTGATTCTACTGGCAAGTACTGGCTGTGCTTCCATCTATAGTTCTGATTCCACCGGGGATTGGTTGTAACTCTACCTGTGGTTCTGATTCCACCGATGATTTTTGAGAGGATTTCCACTTATGGTTCTGATTCCACTGGTGACTTTTGAGAGGATCTCCACCTATGATTCTGATTCCATTAATGACGGTTCTTGCGAGTACTAATTGTGTTTCCACTGGGGATTTTTGTGAGAGCTGATAGCATCTTCACTTATGGTTCTGATTCCACTAACGACCTTTTGGAAACTGGTTGTCCGCTTTGATACTTCTGTTAGGACTTCTTGGGGGATTTCTAACTCAATGTCCACTCTGATGCCTCCGTTAGGACTTCATGGGGAATTGCTGCGGTGTCTGTATCGATGCCTCCGTTTGGACTTCTTTGGGGAAGATGAAATGGTGTCCGTATCGATGCCTCCGTTTRGACTTGGTGCTTGCTTGATCTGTTTTATCCCABCTCGGCTAGTCGTTCGAGAATATCAATATGATGATAATGCAGCGTATAGCCACAATCGGGTATAGAGAATGTCTTTTTGCTGATGCATGCTTGATCTGCTTTATCCCATCTCGGCTAGTCGTCTGGGAAGATTAATATGATGATAACRCAACGTATAGCCACGATCATGTATAGCGAATGTCTTTTGTTGATGTCTTCTCTGATATGTTTTATCCCATCTCGGCTAGTCGTTCGGGAAGATTAATATGAAGTTAACGTCGCGTATAGCCACGATTACGTATAGNATGAAATGGTGTCCGTATCGATGCCTCCGTTTAGACTTGGTGCTTGCTTGATCTGTTTTATCCCAGCTCGGCTAGTCGTTCGAGAATATCAATATGATGATAATGCAGCGTATAGCCACAATCGGGTATAGAGAATGTCTTTTTGCTGATGCATGCTTGATCTGCTTTATCCCATCTCGGCTAGTCGTCTGGGAAGATTAATATGATGATAACRCAACGTATAGCCACGATCATGTATAGCGAATGTCTTTTGTTGATGTCTTCTCTGATATGTTTTATCCCATCTCGGCTAGTCGTTCGGGAAGATTAATATGAAGTTAACGTCGCGTATAGCCACGATTACGTATAGCAATATCTTTTTGTTGGTGCTTGCGTCGTGTATAACACAGCCGGGCTAATGCTTRTCCTTTGTGAATGATGAGACTTTGACTAGGGAATGTGTGCTTTGACTTTGMTCTGCTTTCGATCTTTGCTTGATCRCGGCTATTGCTTTGTTTTGACTTTGTGTTTGCTTACGACTTGTCGTAGCTTTGCGGGTGTATTTTTGTAGCGATTTGATGACTTTCGGGCCCATTTTGCTTGCTTATGGGCATTTTGGTCATTGTGCATGACTTTGAAAGTTGGTTGGAATTCCCGTGAAGCACCAACGACATTTGAATGCAATGGGCTTCGCGCGTACACAAGTGGGCCCGCGAGAAATGGCTCGAAAATCGAGCCAAAAATAAGCAGAAGTTGGGCGCAATCAACCTATTTTGGCTGAATTTCGTGGYYTTTTAAGGCCACTTGCCTCATTTGTTGCTTTGTCTTTTGCTTTGCTCTTCTCAAATACTCTCTAAACTCCATTGTTGCTGCTTAGAGGAATTGCTTAGAAAGGCTTTGTTTGCTCATCAAATTCCAAATTCAAGTAAGTTTACTACTCCAAATTTGAAATTCTCTTGTAAGTTGCAATTTAATACTTAAAATCATGCCATTTGAATATGCCTTGTCAATTTGTGCAATTGAATTGGGGCTTTCTCCCTTGCTTTTATATGCTCAAAATTGTTGAATGCTTTTGCTTATTAAKGCTTTTGTGAGTCTTTTGCAACTAAAAAGCCTTCTGGAAAAGCTGCAGGCGYGGGCCGCAGGTGAGGCGCGGCCCGAGGCGTGGGCCAATCACTATATGCGCGCACGCTAAAAAATGCTACTGGAATTGAGTGGAGGATGCTGCAGGCGCGGGCCAGGTGCGCGGGCCGTATGTGTGGGCCGCAGGTGAGGCGCAGGCCAACTTGGATATGCACGCACGCTCGTATTTGCTACTGGAAAATAAAGGAGTATCTGCAGGCGCGAGCCYTATGCGCGGGCCGCARGTGAGGCGCAGGCACAGATTTTTGCTTCTGATTGCCTTACTCAACTTCCTTAACTTTAAACGGCCATAACCTCTCCCTCGGTGATTGGACTCCAGCTTGTAATATATCGTTGGAAAGCTCTCGAAGTTTCCTTTCTAACATAAAAAGTCCTACCTGCAAATTCAAAGTTTGCAGAAAGATATGGCTCGATGAAGTTGTTAGAGTTTYAGTTCAAACGCTTTAAGGCTCAACTTTCGCAAATACAACCACGCCAACAACTAACAAGGCACAAAACTAGCATGTTCACACTTAGGCAACTTGCAAACACTCACAACACTTGCAATTGAGTTTATAAGAATAGAAAAAAGAGAAAACAAGTGAAAAACCTACAAAAACCACTAAAAACCAACAAAACACCACAAAACTACAAAAAGTTGAAAACTAACCAAAAGGCTAGTGAAATGATATTGAAAAACCACAAGTAGGCCAAAATGAGGAAGAAATAAGTGCCTAAATGTGGCCATTTTTGGCACTTATCAACTCCCCCCAACTAGGACCTTTGCGCATCCTCGAGCAAAGTGAAACAAAAGAAAAGAAAGGAAAGACGAAAACTATACACTAACTCACTTTCGTAGGAATCACGGTCACTTTTATCAACTAGTGACAAGGCTTTTAAACCCTCAAATTGCTAAGAAGGATGAGGAAATCAAGGCAAAGGTTTTCAAAAACACAAGGAACACAAGTGGAAAAACAAAAAGAAAATGAAAAATGTGGATAGAAAAACGAAATGTGCCTTGGATTAGATTTCTCAGACTTTTAGGAATGCTAATAAGTATTAAGGATGRCCCCTTAACTAGAAGTCAATCAAGCATCAAATAGATATCACAAATTGTGTGCAACTTACAAAGCTTGCAATAAATCAAGTTATTCCACTCTCTTCCTCTCTCACGAACTCTTGGCCTGTTTTGGCCGATTTTGACCCTTGCCTGTAAATAGGGAGCCTTTCCTATTCATTTCACGAACTCTTGGCTCTTTGGACGTGCACTCTCTCACTCGTCCAACCCTCTCTCTCTTATTCTCTCTCTCTAACACATTCAAACACATTCAAAGGTTCTTTTGCAATAGATCTATGAGGTTTTCAAGGGTTCTAAAGGTTCGACAAGGGTTCCTAAGGGTCCGAAGCAACGTCCTTGGTCTTCGACATCGTGTTGCGAGGTAGGTTTGAGGCCGACGTCAATTCTAAACCCCTTTTTGGCATGCCTTGATTAGAAATTCGACTTTCTATGTAATTTGCATGTAATTGATTAACAAACGATTTGGAACGATTCAAATTAAAAGAACCTGAAGACATAACTCCAAATTCCTTGTACGAGTGGGCTTACATACTTTCTCACCACTATAATTTGCTTTAACAAAGAACCTGCAAATTTCATGTTTCACGCCTAATAAGAATAACTAATGGACAGCCGACCATTAGGCTCCTAAAAAATACGGAATTAACAACACATGCCACAACAAACTAGACACTATTTGCATAGTATCTGTTAACAACATGCCTAGTAATTTTGCATGCTTAGGGTTTAAAACGGAAAACTGCTTTATTGTTGTATTCCCTCGAGAGAATGTAACCTCCACATAAGTAACTGAGTAGTAGGCCGCTAGAAGCGGGGTTTGGAATGGGGGGGGGGGGGGGTGCATGCTCGCACCCTACTTCACCACTTACCATTACTCGAACTGCTAATTCCAGACCTTTAGTGCACTACAGACAATGAGTCCTTCGCCTTGGCTTTAATGCAATTATAGGCAAGGCTTAAAAACGGGTATTTCCG
>SNQN01000693.1:80347-102511 GCA_008642245.1 Bassia scoparia
AAGTTACTAGTGAAAGGAATTTCTTCGTATTCCCAGACATGTGTCTTAAGAATCCACTGTCCAAATACCAATAGGTACTTCCCTTCACTTTAGCCTGCAAAAACAAATCAAACATTAGTTTTAGGAACCCAAATCTTCTTGGGTCCCTTTTCCTCAATAGTTTCTTCATGTTGGTCTTTCCTTCTCCAAACAAATTTCACATGTTTGTTGTTATTGTTTACACTTTTCTTCCTCGTAGGACAATCATGAATCTTATGCCCACTCATACCACAATGATAGCACACATGCATGTCTTTAGTCATCACATACTTACCTCTTTTGAACTCTTTTATCCATGTGGTTTCCCTAGGGGACCAGTCTGTCCTGGTTCTCTGACTAGAATAACCAAGACCAACTTTTCCCTTATTACCTCTTGAGGAGGTCACTTGATTCAAAGTCTCTTGTTCATTCAACAGTTTGTTGACATGTCTATGACTATCATGAAGTTTTTTTTCTCTATTTTCAAGTGTCATAACCAACAACACGTTTTCTCTTTTAGAAAATCAAAGTCATTTTTTAAAGCTTCGAGTTGTAGATTAAGTTTTGAAATTATAGGGTCATTAGACATGTCAACCACCATTGGTTGTTTACCCTTTTTCAGTTGATAGATTTCAACATGCAAAACACAAATTTTCCCTTCATATTCATCAATCATTTCTTCAATATCAGCACTGGTACCTATAGGGGAAACACGAGTCTGTACAGCTATAAGTGAAGCAATTTCCTTGTGTGACTCTTCTGAACTTCGARCCAACATCTCAAAGGCTTTCAGCAAAGAAGTTCTACTACTGGAATTTGCTTTACTTCTAGCTGTTGAAAAATCTGGAGCTTCATTAGTAGTTGATAAGTCTCTGGGGAACCAGGAGATTAGATCTTTTTCACCATCACTTGGAAAGATAGGTTTGGAAGATCTTATTCTTTCTAGTTCCACCTTACACTTGTCCAATTCAACTTCTAATTCAACTACTGGATTTTTCAATTCATGACACATTCCTTCTAGATGATCACAACTGACAATAGCAATTTCACATTCATTTCGTTTTTCTTTAAGTTCTCTTTTGCTAGTTATGTAAGTGTAGACACCTAAATGTGTCTCCCTAAATGAGTAATCGATGAGACATACCACGTGTCGCAATCGATTTGACTCTGAAAAGACGCAGCCAAACTCGTGAAAAAGCTTGAAATATGCGAAGTAATACTCGGAACCATGAAGCAAAGGTCAAATAAAAGGCAAAAAGTATTTTCTGTTATTTATATTAATTTTTAGAATTTTCTTTTTAACTTTAGGAATTTTTAAAATAATTTATATTGGTGATTTTCATGATTTTCACTTTTCATTGCATTCTTCTCATTTTTCTGAGTTCGCCAGTATTTTTAGATTAATTTTCTAATTTTTCTACAATTTTCTATGATTTTTACAATATTTACAAAAATCAAAATACGCAAAAAATACAAAAAATGCAGAAAATACACAAAAATACCGTAGAAATACGGGAATGTTCTAGAATCGATTTCTTGGGGAAGAGGGCGTCCACATTCAACGAACATCACCCGGAATCGCAAGCAGATTCGCGAGAATAATCGAGAATATATACGCTCAAGAAGCATATATACGCTCCCTCGAGCGTATATACGCTCCCTCGAGCGTATATACGCTCCCTCGAGCGTATATACGCTCTAAGAGCATATATACGCTCCCTCGAGCGTATATACGCTCCCTGAGCGTATATACGCTCCTCTTGAGCGTATATACGCTCCCCTTTTCAGCGTATATACACTCAGTTCCTCATACGTGCCTATAAATACATGCCTTTGCTTCACTTTCGAGTGGACTTTTGATACGTTCACAAGCATATACATTCTACCTACACTCACTCTCACTCCTTACTCATACAATCACGAGTTCTTGCTGCCTTTCGGGTCACTTCGAAGAGCGATATTGAGGTATACCTCTGAGAGTACTCAACTTAAAACACTCATTTCGCTATCTTCTAATTTGATTAACAATTATTACGAGTTTTAATTCGATTAACAAGATGTAGAAACTCACTCGTTATTCGCTTCTTGTAAATATGTAGGAGTTTCATCACTTTTTTACTGTTTTCAATAGTTTTCATCTTTGTTATTAACATTGCTTGTCATTACTAACGTCTTCCTTGCATTTTGTATAGCAAGTTTTAACGAGGCGCTTTCTTCATCAATACTAACATGTTTGTTTGATTTGTTTAGCAGATCGATCAGAGGCGCTATCATTATATTTAATATTTTTCTAACGATTTGTTTATTTGCAGCGACAAGGTAAGGATGATGTATATTTGTATATGCATATTGTATATATGTTTTGTATTGCATTTCGTTTGCTCTTTAAATAACGATCGGAAATTATGTGAATCACTTTAAAGTCAGATTAATCATGGACAACCGGATTTTAGGCACCTTTTTAATTTGACTAATATCAAGTGATCACAATTTCTAGGCTAGGTAGTCGTTTGTGCATAATAGAAACCCACTGTTGTAGTAACTTTTAGGGCTAGTGCGCTAATAAGGTTTTGAATATGTAAGTTGTGTGCATCCAATGATCGTTTTTGAATGGAATTACAATGAGACCGAGTAGAGGCCGCTACATGCGGGCGGATTGGGTTACTGATTCAATCGTACCATGTCCCCGAACCCACGACTGGTTACTGGATCGGACCGTGGGGCCATTGTTTTGGCACCAACGTTTCGGGCGTCCGTGAATAACCTTTACAGGCACGGTGGCGACTCCCCTTACTCGACAACACTTCCCCAACGCACTCACGTGCGGGTTCCGTGGCTCAAGCCCACGACACACATACACATCGATGTAGGCCCAAGCCCCCCGCGGGGTTGGCCCACGGTCTACAATTTGGCGACTTCACTGGGGATTATCACCATTAGATGAAGTGGACAGACTTGAAAGTCTCGTAATTCCATCATCACGATTATTGGATTTTTGCTTTTTGCATGTGACCCTCCGCAAAGGGTCACGCCTTAGGCTCCTTGGTCTCAATATGAGCATGTTCTATGCTCGAGACCACCTCTAGGGGGGATACTACCTTGGTTGCATGTGGTTAATGGATCGCATGGATAAGGCAAGTCCTATCCCACCCACGCCATGTGTACACGTGTTACGGGATGCGTGTACATATGAGGTAACTCGGCCATACATCACTTACCGTGAAATTGGTGAAATTGGACCCAGCTCTACTCTTAGGCGTGGTACCTTTTTTTGACTGACCATAGTTGACTCGTCATCATGTGTCATGTATATATGTGCATTGTATGGGCCCTAGCCATTGTATAGTTCTTGACCTTAACACATGTTCATAATCACATTCATGTAGTCCATGGGTATCTTTTAGTTCACATCATGCATTTCATAGTCCATAGTGCCTTTAGTTGACCTCTACCTTAGTCTGTGACCATAGTCCACTAGAACTTTTTCCTCCAAACTTTCGACCTTAGTCCACATAGACTTTGACCCTAGGTCCTGACCCTTGACCATTAGAGTAGGCATAGACTTTGACCTTAGGTCTTGACCCTTGACCACTAGGGTAGGCATAGACTTCGACCATCGATGTTGACCTTAGACTCACATTAGGATCGACCTTACCCTCGGCCAACATAGGCTCGACCTTTAGGTTACCTAGGCACAACCTTAACCTCTTAGGACACATGCATATCGTGCATTCCCATGTCAATCGGTGCCCTTTCCAAAAAAAAAAAAAAAAAAAAAAAAAAAAAAAAAAAAAAAAAAAAAGCAAAAAATTCAAAAAAACGAAAGGGCACCTTGCATTCATGCATTCATACTAGGAAAGATGACCATGGAATTAGGACATGCATTTGCATCTGCATTCATATGTTAAATAATGACCAAGGGAGTTCACTAAGAGTTTATTTCTTTTGAAACAGGGTGAAGCCGTCTCCATAGCCCTTGCTCGACCCGAAGAGTTTGAGCCCAAAGCCCAATCCAAACCTAACCTTCCTCCAACCTTCACTACCCATTAGCCTTAACACCACAAAATGGCCTCCGAACAAGAAAAGATCCAAAAGCTTGTCGAGCAAGTTCAAGAGCTTGAAGCTGAGATCAAGGAGTTGACCTCGAGCACTTCCTTGGACAAGCTGGTTGAAAAGGCGATCCAAAAAGCAATTAACCCTACCTTTTACCAAGACCAACCGCCTCTCGACCCTAACCTTTCTTCCAAACTTCCAAAGGATTTCTCGGCTGAGGACATACCCAAATTCAAACCCACCGATGACCCTCGATTCCATATCAAGGGATTTAAGACCACCATGGCGCTTAAAGGGATTGACTCCGCTTTGTTTCCAATGGTCTTTCCCCTTTCCTTGGAACCAATATGTCAGAAGTGGTTCTTTTCACTTCTTAAGAAAGAAATAGCTACTTGGGAAGACATCATCCACGCATTCATGGCAAGATACAAGGGTAACATTCAGACCCAAACATCCTTCCGAGAGCTTGAAATCCTTAAGGGGAGAGAACGAGGGGTTCACTACCTATCTGACTAGATGGAGAGGAGTTGCTGCCACCCTAGTCTCCGCTCCTACTGAAGAAGAGATGGTCAAGACCTTCATTTCTGGCCTCCAGCCAGAATACAAAGATCATCTCAAGTATCGAGGCCTTACCACATTCGCAAAGGTCTACGACATCGGAGTGGACATAGAGGATGACCTTCTTCAATTCACATGAGTCAGTTAGGGTCTTAGCTTTAGGATCAAGTCGGAGAGTCCCTTTCCCTAGACTATGTATCATTTCTTTTTCTCCATTTCGGGTCTATGTCATTAGGTTTAGATTTTGCAATTAGCCACTATGTAATAAATTCTTTCGGTATTAATAAAACTTTAATTTATCATTATCTCTCTAGCCTCCATATAATTTGCACTTCTAATTTTAATGGAATCAAATTAATTGCTGACCTCACACTTAAATGGACATTGCCAAGAGAGGCCTTCTTTCATAGCTCCACAAAATAACCTCTTCCCTCCATTCCCTTCATCACATCAAATCAAAATCCCTTGCAACCCTTTGAGCCATAAACACTATCATTTAACCTATCTTGCTTTCATCACCCACATCTGCCTAACCCTTTGGATCAAACGGTGCTTAGGAAAAGACATGTGCAAAAGAAAAAAAAAGAGAAGAATAAAATGGGCAAAAAGGAAAAAAGCAAAGTTCAATGCAGTTATACAAAAGTCATCAAAAATGCAAATCAATGTCAAAATCAAAGTTCAAAGCCCAATTCAAATAAAAAAGTCAAAAGTCTAAAAAGCATTCTGCGCACCGTGGTTCACTTCATGATCATCGAGCCTTTTTCAAACCTCAAACCACAACCACACATTACAACCACAAAAGCCCTCTCACACGAGGCATTGTCCAAATCATCATCAAGAACTACGACGGTCTGATTCCAAAAGGATACGTAGGAAGCCTCTTCTCGAGGTCCGACCCAATAACTCAATAACGTTCAGAGGTCCACTCTCATTAGTTTGATTCTCTTAAGGCTAGAAGCACAAATTCCTAGTGTAGCACCCGACATAGACTCGAGCTTGAACCTACATCATCTAGCCAACCACATCAATTCCCCATTTACTTACCCTTAGTCACAAATTTTAGCCTTGTCTTTTTTTGAACCTTAAGCCTATTCTTTCATACGCCTTAAGGGGCTCTCCTCAACTCTTCCTTAGGCTATCTCTCTGTAGCAATCATCAGGCATCCTCCTCAAAGCATCGCATTGCAGCATTTCCTCCATGTTCTCTCCTCATGCAACATTTAGCTCAAGTCACCGATTTGGGCAAATCAAAGTCACATCCCAATACCTCATCCCTTACCATTACCGCCACAAAAAGCTAAGCCAAGACCCATGACTCCACAAAATTCACTAGCCTTACCTTACTCCATCAACCATTGCCCCAACCTTGATAAAGCTGGGGGCTCACCCACTAAACCAGCCATCAACACCACAAATTAAGCCATTCCCATACACCCAAACCCCATGGGTTGGGGGCTCACTTGCAATCACAAGCATCGCCTTTGCTCGAATGGGGGCTTGAGACGGCTCCATCCCGCAATCCAAAAGCATCTTACCATTAGTCAATTTCCTTGGTCATTTCATGCATTAGATCTAAGGACAAACATGCATTACACATGTAGTCATGGTAAGCACTTCATAAGCATCATCATGCGTTGAGCATACAAACATCATCATGCATATGCATCCTACACAAACACATTACATTGCACATTGCACCACCTCTACACAAGGCTAGGGCCCATCTTACATGCAGTTGCCTACACACGCCTATACGGCATTCATCGCTATACGAGATTGTTGCTATACGCAACAACTCCTTTACACACTTCGGGTTTTGGAATTTTCTCCCGCACCAGAAACTCCACATATGCACACTCTTTCGGGTTTTGGAATTTTCTCCCGCACCAGAAATTCCACATACACATCTTTTCGGGTTTTGGAATCTTCTCCCGCGCCAGAAGTTCCGCACACACACTCTTTCGGGTTTTGGAATTTTCTCCCGCACCAGAAATTCCTCATACGCACAAGAACTCGGGTTTTGGAATTTTCTCCCGCACCAGAAATTCCGCATACACATCTTTTCGGGTTTTGGAATCTTCTCCCGCGACAGAAGTTCCGCACACACACTCTTGCGGGTTTTGGAATTTTCTCCCGCACCAGAAATTCCGCATACACACAAGCACTCGGGTTTTGGAATTTTCTCCCGCACCAGAAATTCGGCATACACACTTCGGGTTTTGGAATCTTCTCCCGCACCAGAAATTCCGCATGCACACTTCGGGTTTTGGAATTTTCTCCCGCACCAGAAATTCCACATATGCACTCTTTCGGGTTTTGGAATCTTCTCCCGCCAGAAGTTCCGCAGACACACATTCTCTCGGGTTTTGGAATCTTCTCCCGCGCCAGAAGTTCCGTAGATGCATATTCTCTCGGATTTTGGAATCTTCTCCCACACTAGAAGTTCCGCAGACACACATTCTCTCGGGTTTTGGAATCTTCTCCCGCACCAGAAGTTCCGCAGACACACATTCTCTCAGGTCTTGGAATTTTCTCCCGCACCAGAAATTCCAATTCTGACGCAAGCAAGTCATTCCAAGGATACATGCACATCCAAGGAAATCTGACCGCACGGGACACGGCTACAGGTAAAACTAACCTTCGTTTTGCAGGTACCGGCGAAAAGGGTAACTCAGGGTCGCAGAACGTCTTGAGTTGCTCTCCGTCCCGAATCGAATACTTTGACTTTCGTCTTACGAGACTTTCGTCTCTCCAGACTCAGTCAAAGTGGGGGCTTCTGTAGACACCTAAATGTGTCTCCCCAAATGAGTAATCGATGATGAAACATACCACGTGTCGCGATCGATTTGACTCTGAAAAGACGCACACTCTTGCGGGTTTTGGAATTTTCTCCCGCACCAGAAATTCCGCATACACACAAGCACTCGGGTTTTGGAATTTTCTCCCGCACCAGAAATTCGGCATACACACTTCGGGTTTTGGAATCTTCTCCCGCACCAGAAATTCCGCATGCACACTTCGGGTTTTGGAATTTTCTCCCGCACCAGAAATTCCACATATGCACTCTTTCGGGTTTTGGAATCTTCTCCTGCGCCAGAAGTTCCGCAGACACACATTCTCTCGGGTTTTGGAATCTTCTCCCGCGCCAGAAGTTCCGTAGATGCATATTCTCTCGGATTTTGGAATCTTCTCCCACACTAGAAGTTCCGCAGACACACATTCTCTCGGGTTTTGGAATCTTCTCCCGCACCAGAAGTTCCGCAGACACACATTCTCTCAGGTCTTGGAATTTTCTCCCGCACCAGAAATTCCAATTCTGACGCAAGCAAGTCATTCCAAGGATACATGCACATCCAAGGAAATCTGACCGCACGGGACACGGCTACAGGTAAAACTAACCTTCGTTTTGCAGGTACCGGTGAAAAGGGTAACTCAGGGTCGCAGAACGTCTTGAGTTGTTCTCTGTCCCGAATCGAATACTTTGACTTTCGTCTTACGAGGCTTTCGTCTCTCCAGACTCAGTCAAAGTGGGGGCTTCTGTAGACTCCTAAATGTGTCTCCCCAAATGAGTAATCGATGATGAAACATACCACGTGTCGCGATCGATTTGACTCTGAAAAGACGCAGCCGAACTCGTGAAAAAGCTTGAAATATGCGAAGTAATACTCGGAACCATGAAGCAAAGGTCAAATAAAAGGCAAAAAGTATTTTTTGTTATTTATATTAATTTTTAGAATTTTCTTTTTAACTTTAGGAATTTTTAAATAATTTATATTGGTAATTTTCATGATTATTTTTTGTGTATTCTTCTCATTTTTCTGAGTTCGCCAGTATTTTTAGATTAATTTTCTGATTTTTCTACAATTTTCTATGATTTTTACAATATTTACAAAAATCAAAATACGCAAAAAATATAAAAAATGCAGAAAATACACAAAAAATACCGTAGAAATACGGGAATGTTCTAGAATCGATTTCTTGGGGAAGAGGGCGTCCACATTCAACGAACATCACCCGGAATCGCAAGAAGATTCGCGAGAATAATCGAGAATATATACGCTCAAGAAGCATATATAACCTCCCTCGAGCGTATATACGCTCCCTCGAGCGTATATACGCTCCTTCGAGCGTATTTACGCTCTTTTGAGCGTATTTACGCTCCCTCGAGGGTATATACGCTCCCTCAAGCGTATATACGCTCCCTCGAGGTGGGCTTGAGCCACAGAATCCGCACGTGAGTGCGTTGGGGTAGTGTTGTCGAATAAGGGGATCGCCACCGTGCCTATAAAGGTTAATCACGGACGCCCGAAACGTTGGTGCCAAAACAATGGCCCCACGTTCTGATCCAGTAACCAGCTCGTGGGTTCGGGGACATGGTACGGATTGAATCTTTGACCCAATCCGCCCGCATGTAGCGGCCTCTACTCGGTCTCATTGTAATTCCATTCAAACACGATTATTGGATGCACGCAACTTACATATTCAAAACCTTATTAGCGCACTAGTCCAAAAAGTTACTACAAAAAAAGATTTCTATTTTGCACAAACAACTACCTAGCCTAGAAAATGTGATCGCTTGATATTAGTCAAATTAAAAAGGTGCCTAAAAGCCGGTTGTCCATGATTATCTGACTTTAATATGATTCACATAATTTTCGGTCTTTATTTAAAGAGCAAACGAAATGCAATACAAAACATATATACAGTATGCGTATACAAATATACATCATCCTTACCTTGTCGCTGCAAACAAACAATTTGTTAGAAAAATAATAAATACAATGATAGCGCCTTTGATCGATCCGCTAAACAAATCAAACAAACATGTTAGTGTTGATGAAGAAAGCGCCTCGTTAAAGCTTGCTATACAAAATGCAAAGAAGACGTTAGTAATGACAAGCAACGTTAATAACAAAGATGAAAACTATTGAAAACAGTAAAAAAGGGTGATGAAACTCCTACATATTTACAAGAAGCGAATAACGAGTGAGTTTCTACATTTTATTAGTTGAATCGAGACTCGAATAGTTGGTAATCAAGTTAGAAAGAAGCGAAAATGAGGTTTTGGGTGAGTAACGTCAGAGTTATACCTTGAATTCGCTCGTTGATTTGATTTAAAAAGACGTATTAGAACTCGTATTTTGTGTTTTTAGTGGTGAGAGAGTATGAGTGAGAGAGCAAGAGAGTATGCGAAGCCTAGCAACGTATGCCGTGTCCCTTCTAAAACTCGAGAGGCAAGGCCGTATTTATAGGCGCAAAGGCACAAAGTGAGCGTATATACGCTCATGCTGGTGAGCGTATATACGCTCATGGGGAGCGTATATACGCTCCTTTGAGCTATATACGTTCAGTGATCTTTGCCTTATTTCGAAGATTTTTCTTATTCTGCAAGATTACGAATGAATCTAGACATCCCCTCCTCCAAGAAATACGATTCTAGGGAGTTCTAGGGGATTCCGGAACATTCCGTGTATTTGTTTGGTATTTTTCATATTTTCTGCGTATTCCCTACGTATTTTGATATTGTAAATATTGCAAAATTCATAGAAAATCGTAGAAAAATCAGAAAAATAATCTAAAAATACTGGTGAACTCAGAAAAATAAGAAGAATGCAATGAAAAGTGAAAATTCATGAAAATCACCAGTGCAAGTTGTTTAAAAAATCTTACAGTTAACAGAAAATTCCGAAAAATAGAAAATGATTAAAGAAAATTCTTTTGGCCTCTTGATTGACCTTTGCCTCATGATTATGAGCTTGACTTCACATATTTCGAGCTTTTCACGAGTTCATGTGCGTCTTTTAGAAATAAATCGATCACGAAACGTGATATGTTTCATCATCGGTTACTCATTTGGGGAGACACATTTAGGTGTCTACAGAAACCCCCACTTTGGCTGAGTCTGAAGAGACAAAAGTCTCGTAAGACGAAAGTCAAAGTATTCGATTCGAAACAGAGAGCAACTCAAGACGTTCTACGACCTTGAGTTACCCTTTTTCGCCGGTACCTGCAAAACAAAGGTTAGTTTTACTTGTAGCCGTGTCCCGTGCGATCAGATTTGCTTGCTTGGGAGTTTTTGTTGCGGGAGCAAACTCAAAAACCCGAAAGAATGTGCGTCTGCGGAACTTCTGGCGCGGGAGAAGATTCCAAAACCCGAGAGAATGTGTGTCTGCGGAACTTCTGGTGCGAGAGAAGATTCCAAAAGCCCGAGAGAATGTGTGTTTGTGGAACTTCTGGCGCGGGAGAAGATTCCAAAACCCGAGAGAATGTGTGTCTGCGGAACTTCTGGTGCGGGAGAAGATTCCAAAACCCGATAGAATATGCGACTGCGGAACTTTTGGTGCGGGAGAAGATTCCAAAACCCGAAAGAGTGCATTTGTGGAATATCTGGTGCGGGAGAAAATTCCAAAACCCGAGAGAAATGTGCATGTGGAATTTCTGGTGCGGGAGAAAATTCCAAAACCCGAAAGAGTGTGTGTGCGAAACTTCTGGCGCAGGAGAAGATTCCAAAACCCGAAAAGATGTGTATGCGGAATTTCTGGTGCGGGAGAAAATTCCAAAACCCGAAAGAATGTGTATGTGGAATTTCTGGTGCGGGAGAAAATTCCAAAAGCCGAAGTGTGCATATGTGGAATTTCTGGTGCGGGAGCAAATTCCAAAACCCGAAGTGTGCATATGTGGAATTTCTGGTGCGGGAGCAAATTCCAAAACCCGAAGTGTGCATATGTGGAATTTCTGGTGCGGGAGAAAATTCCAAAACCCGAAGTGTGTAAAGGAGCAACAATCGCGTATAGCGACGAATGCCGTATAGGCGTGGGTAGGCAACTGCATGTAAGATGGGCCCTAGCCTCGTGTAGAGGTGGTGCAATGTGCAATGTAATGTGTTTGTGTAGGATGCATATGCATGATGATGTTTGTATGCTCAATGCATGATGATGCTTATGAAGTGCTTACAATGACTACATGCGTAATGCAAGTCTATTCCAGATCTAATGCATGAAATGACCAAGGAAATTGACTAATGGTAAGATGTTTTTGGATTGTGGGATGGAGCCGTCTCAAGCCCCCATTCGAGCAAAGGCGATGCTTGTGATTGCAAGTGAGCCCCCAACCCATGGGGTATGGGTGTATGGGAATGGCTTAATTTGTGGTGTTGATGGCTGGTTTAGTGGGTGAGCCCCCAGCTTGATCAAGGTTGGGGAAATGGTTGATGGAGTAAGGTAAGGCTAGTGAATTTTGTGGAGTCATGGGTCTTGGCTTAGCTTTTTGTGGCGGTAATGGTAAGGGATGAGGTATTGGGATGTGATTTTGATTTGCCCAAATCGGTGACTTGAGCTAAATGTTGCATGAGGAGAGAACATGGAGGAAATGCTGCAATGCGATGCTTTGAGGAGGATGCCTGATGATTGCTACAGAGAGATAGCCTAAGGAAGAGTTGAGGAGAGCCCCTTAAGGCGTATGAAAGAATAGGCTTAAGGTTCAAGAAAAGACAAGGCTAAAATTTGTGACTAAGGGTAAGTAAATGGGGAATTGATGTAGTTATCTAGATGATGCAGGTTCAAGCTCGAGTCTATGTCGGGTTCTACACTAGGAATTTGTGCTTCTAGCCTTAAGAGAATCAAACTATATGAGACTGGACCTCTGAACGTTATTAAGTTATTGGGTCGGACCTCGAGAAGAGGCTTCCTACGTATCCTTTTGGAATCAGACCGTTGTAGTTCTTGATGATGATTTGGACAATGCCTCGTGTGAGAGGGCTTTTGTGGTTGTAATGTGAGGATGTGGTTCGAGGGTTGAAAAAGGCTCGATGATCATGGAGTGACCCACGGTGCGCAGTGTGCTTTTTAGACTTTTGACTTTTTATTTGAATTGGGCTTTGAACTTTGATTTTAACATTGATTTGCATTTGTGATGACTGGCATTGAACTTTGATTTTTTGCTTTTTTGCGTTTTGCCCATTTTATTCTTCTCTTTTTTTTCTTTTGCACATGTCTTTTCCTACGCACCGTTTGATCCAAAGGGTTAAGCAGATGTGGGTGATGAAAGAAAGATAGGCTGAATGATAGTGTTTATGGCTCAAAGGGTTGCAAGAGATTTTGATTTGATGTGATGAAGGGAATGGAGGGAAGAGGTTATTTTGTGGAGCTATGAAAGAAGGCCTCTCTTGGCAATGTCCATTGAATTGTGAGGTCATCAGTTTGTTTGATTCCATTAAAATTAGAAGCACGAATTACATGGAGGCTAGAGAGATAATGAAAAATTAAAATTTTATTAATACCAAAAGAATTTATTACATAGAGGCTAATTGCAGAATCTAAACCTAATGACATAGACCCGAAATGGAGAAAAAGAAATGATACACAGTCTAGGGAAAAGGACTCTCTGACTCGACCCTAAAGCTAAGACCCTAACTGACTCATGGAAATTGAAGAAGATCATCCTCTATGTCAACTCCAATGTCATAGACCTTTGCGAATGTGGTAAGGCCTCGATACTTGAGATGATCTTTGTATTCTGGCTGGAGGTTAGAAATGAAGGTCTTGACCATCTCTTCTTCAGTAGGAGCGGAGACTAGGGTGGCAGCAACTCCTCTCCATCTAGTCAGATAGGTAGTGAACCCCTCGTTCTTCCCTGGTTAAGGATTTCAAGCTCTCGGAAGGATGTTTGGGTCTGAATGTTACCCTTGTATCTTGCCATGAATGCGTGGATGATGTCTTCCCAAGTAGCTATTTCTTTCTCAGGAAGTGAAAAGAACCACTTCTGACATATCGGTTCCAAGGAAAGGGGAAAGACCATTGGAAACAAGGTGGAGTCAATCCCTTTAAGTGCCATGGTGGTCTTAAATCCCTTTATATGGAATCGAGGGTCATCAGTCGGCTTGAACTTGGGTATGTCTTCGGCTGAGAAATCCTTTGGCAGTTTGGTTGAAATGTTAGGGTCAAGAGGAGGTTGGTCTTGGTAAAAGGTGGGGTCGATGGCTTTCTGGATCGCCTTTTCAAACAGCTTGTCCAAGGAAGTGCTCGAGGTCAACTCCTTGATCTTAGCTTCAAGCTCTTGAACTTGCTCGACAAGCTTTTGGATCTTTTCTTGTTCGGAGGCCATTTTGTGGTGTTAAGGCTAATGGGTAGTGAAGGTTGGAGGAAGGTTAGGTTGGGCTTAGGGCTCAAACTCTTCAGGTCGAGCAAGGGCTATGGAGACGACTTCACCCTATTTCAAAAAGAAATAAACCCTTAGTGAACTCCCTTGGTCATTATTGAACATATGGATGCAGGTGCAAATGCATGTCCTAATTCCATGGTCATCTTTCCTAGAATGAATGCATGAATGCAAGGTGCCCTTTCGTTTTTTTAGATTTTTTACTTTTTTTTGTTTTTTTTAAAGGGAACCAAATGACATGGGAATGTATGATATGCACATGTCCTAAGTGGTTAGGGTCATGCCTAGATGTGCTAAGGGTCGAGTCTAAGTTTGGCCAAAGGTCAATCCTATGTGAGTGCGGTCAAGGCCAAAGTCTTAGGTCAAAGTCTGTGCCTACCCTAGTGGTCAAGGGTCAAGACCTAAGGTCGAAAGTTTGATGGACAAAGTCCTAGTGAACTATGGTCACAGACTAAGGTAGAGGTCAATTAAAGTCACTATGGGCTATGAAATGCATGTTGTGAGCTAAAAGAAGACCATGGACTACATGAATGTGATTATGAACATGTGTTACGGTCAAGAACTATACAATGGCTAGGGCCGATACAATGCACATATACACAACACATGATAACAAGTCAACTAGGCCAGGTCGGTCAAAGAAGGTACCACGCCTAAGAGTAGAGCTGGGTCCAATTTCACCACTTTCACGGTAAGTGATGTATGGCCGAGTTACCCCTTATGTGCACGCATCCCGTAACACGTGCACACACGGCATGGGTGGGATAGGACTTGCCTTAGCCATGCGATCCATTAACCACATGCAACCAAGGTAGTATCCCCCCTTAAGGTGGTCTCGAGCATAGAACATGCCCATATTGAGACCAAGGAGCCTAAGGCGTGACCCTATGCGGAGGGTCACATGCAAAATGCAAAAATCCAATAATCGTGATGATGGAATTACGAGACTTTCAAGTCTGTCCACTTCACCTAACGGTGATTATCCCTAGTGAAGTCGCCAAATTGTAGGTCGTGGGCCAACCCCGCAGGGGGGCTTGCTTGGGCCTACATCGATGTGTGTGTTGTGGGCTTGAGCCACAGAATCCGCACGTGAGTGCGTTGGGGGAGTGTAGTCGAATAAGGGGATCGCCACTGTGCCTATAAAGGTTAATCACGGACGCCCGAAACGTTGGTGCCAAAACAATGGCCCCACGTTCTGATCCAGTAACCAGCTCGTGTGTTCGGGGACATGGTACGGATTGAATCTTTGACCCAATCCGCCCGCATGTAGCGGCCTCTACTCGGTCTCATTGTAATTCCATTAAAACACGATTATTGGATGCACGCAACTTACATATTCAAAACCTTATTAGCGCACTACAAAAAAAGATTTCTATTGTGCACAAACAACTACCTAGCCTAGAAAATGTGATCACTTGATATTAGTCAAATTAAAAAGGTGCCTAAAAGCCGGTTGTCCATGATTATCTGACTTTAATGTGATTCACATAATTTTCGGTCTTTATTTAAAGAGCAAACGAAATGCAATACAAAACATATATACAGTATGCGTATACAAATATACATCATCCTTACCTTGTCGCTGCAAACAAACAAAATGTTAGAAAAATAATAAATACAATGATAGCGCCTTTGATCGATCCGCTAAACAAATCAAACAAACATGTTAGTGTTGATGAAGAAAATGCCTCGTTAAAGCTTGCTATACAAAATGCAAAGAAGACGTTAGTAATGACAAGCAACGTTAATAACAAAGATGAAAACTATTGAAAACAGTAAAAAAGGGTGATGAAACTCCTACATATTTACAAGAAGCGAATAACGAGTGAGTTTCTACATTTTATTAGTTGAATCGAGACTCGAATAGTTGTTAATCAAGTTAGAAAGAAGCAAAAATGAGGTTTTGGGTGAGTAACCTCAGAGTTATACCTTGATTTCGCTCGTTGATTTGATTTAAAAAGACGTATTAGAACTCGTATTTTGTGTTTTTAGTGGTGAGAGAGTATGAGTGAGAGAGCAAGAGAGTATGTGAAGCCTAGCAACATATGCCGTGTCCCTTCTCTAAAACTCGAGAGGTAAGGCGGTATTTATAGGCGCGAAGGCACAAAGTGAGCGTATATACGCTCATGGGGAGCGTATATACGCTCATGGTGAGCGTATATACGCTCACAGGGAGCGTATATACGCTCATGCTGGTGAGCGTATATACGCTCATGCTGGTGAGCGTATATACGCTCATGGGTGAGCGTATATACGCTCATGGGTGAGCGTATATACGCTCATGGGGAGCGTATATACGTTCATGGGGAGCATATATACGCTCCTTTGAGCTATATACGTTCTGTGATCTTTGCCTTATTTCGAAGATTTTTCTTATTCTGCAAGATTACGGATGAATCTAGACATCGCCTCCTCCAAGAAATACGATTCTAGGGAGTTCTAGGGGATTCCGGAACATTCCGTGTATTTGTTTGGTATTTTCCGTATTTTCTGCGTATTCCCTACGTATTTTGATATTGTAAATATTGCAAAATTCATAGAAAATCGTAGAAAAATCAGAAAAATAATCTAAAAATACTGGTGAACTTAGAAAAATAAGAAGAATGCAATGAAAAGTGAAAATTCATGAAAATCACCAGTGCAAGTTGTTTAAAAAATCTTACAGTTAACAGAAAATTCCGAAAAATAGAAAATGATTAAAGAAAATTCTTTTGGCCTCTTGATTGACCTTTGCCTCATGATTATGAGCTTGACTTCACATATTTCGAGCTTTTCACGAGTTCAAATGCGTCTTTTAGAAACAAATCGATCACGAAACGTGATATGTTTCATCATCGGTTACTCATTTGGGGAGACACATTTAGGTGTCTACACTTGCAATACATCCTTCTTTGCCATTAAGCATTTTCTGGATGTGCTGATTCCCCCTCTGGTTCTTGAGTCAGTGCTGTCTCCCTCAATACTTGTGAAGGAAGTTAGGCATACACCAAGGTTAGGTGATTCTTCATCCTCATTAGATCCTGAGTCAGAATCACCCCACATAGAAGCTATCATAGTATTTTTGAATGCACGTTTGTCCCTAGGTTTGGACTGTTTTTACTTTCATTTAGGACGGTCTCGGATGAGATGTCCCTTATCTCCACACTTGAAGCAACCTGCAGAAGATGGGTTARATTTCTTAAAATTCTTACCTTTGAAGTTTCTCCTTTYAGAGTGATCTTTCAAATCTTTTGGCAAYCATTCTAATTTCATCTTCTTMCTCTTCTAYTGTTCCCTTAAGAGCCATGCCTCTTGCTGGTTCCTTTTTAGTCTTAGACTCAAATAACATTTCATGAGTCATAAGGAAACAATTCAGGTGTTACAGAGACAAGGTAGTAAAGTCTTTTGCTTCATAGATTGCTGTTACCTTAGCTGTCCATGAATCTATTAAACTGTGCAAAACTTTTCTCACAAGATCTTTATCACAAAAGTTCTTACCAAGAGATCTAAGATCATTGATAATTGTCATAAATCTACGAAAATAATCATTGATCTTTTCATTCTTATTCATAGCAAACAATTCATACTTAGACATCAGTAAATCAATTTTGGACCTTTTTACCTCGCTGGTTCCCTTAAAAGCAAGTTTGAGGGTATCCAAAATCTCTTTTGCATTGCTACAACCAGCGATTTGGTTTGTTTCATTCTYACCTATGTCTTGTTGTAGAATTGACATTGCCTTGGCATTCTTCTCCAGTAGTTTGTAATCAGCACGTACTAACTCACTATCTTWCTTAGGAATTTTATTTCCATCAGAATCTGTCTTAGATATGACATTGGGACCATTCTTGACTACAAGCCAACACTCATAGTCAACTCCTATGAACACGTTCTTGATTTTGTTCTTCCACCAGGTATAATTGTTGCCATTGAACTTTGGTGTCTTGTTGTCATGATCCATAGCACTGAGATCTTGAGTACTCATATTTGACTTCTCTAGATGTTATTCTTGCAAGAAGCCTTGGCTCTGATACCAATTGTAAGTTTTAGAGCACTCAAGAGGGGGGGGGGTGAATTGAATGATTTGTCCCCTTAACCAATTTTTCTTATTTTCGGATTGTTTGTGAGGAACCAGTTGGGTTGGTTCCTTTATGCAACAGAATATAAAACAAGTAATTAAAGAACACACAGATTTAACGAGGTTCACCCAACTATGGGATATGTCCTCCTACCCTATGATCTTTTATTAATCTATTCCGAAAAACATAGAACACACTCCCTGCTGTTTCCCTACTCCGGGAACCATCACACCCCACACTCAACTCTGGATGTGCACTCGACTCACACTCATAAGTCCAATGTGTTTGAACTCACAAACACTCACCTAGCCTTCAACCCCTTTGTTGAAATCTATCACAATAACAAGTTTTTCTCTCTTTTGTGTATACTTCTTAAAAGCTAATTAAGAAAAATAATAAGCTCTATTGTGCTCTTGTATATGACTCGATGAAAGGTTTTGTGTTTAAGTATTTTCTCTCAAAAATTCTCTTTTTTAATCGTGGAGAGATGTGTGGAATATGGAGTATTMGATGAGTATATATAAGTTTGGAAACCGGAACCCTAGTTTCCTTAAATCACATTGACTTGACGAGCAAGTCAAGATTTGATTTATGGAAAGTATATACCATGTTTGATTTAATCACAAAGATAAGATCAAGCAAGATAATACTCCTAGGATTAAAGTAACCAAATTATTCTCATCTAATATTTCTGCTGCCTTGTATATTTTAAAACAAATCTTTGAAGAATTATTTTAATAAAATCTTTTTCAAAACCGCATCTAGTATATTCCACAYAGAGAACCTGATTCCCTAACCTGGCTCTATATAAAGAGTATGTTATGAATTCTATTCCATCTTGTACCAGAATTCACAACATAACTCTAAATACTTATAAACACTTATTTTACCTAAACAAATGAATCATACTACGGAGCACACTACATGATAGACCTAAATAAAAATTAAGTACCATTCTATCTTTGTCTTCATATAATCTWCAAGACTTGAACCTTCCTTTGATTACTTCAATTCTAAGCATTGCATCTTTCTTCGAATTCCTTCGAAAGGCTTTCATGCTCTAAGTCTTGGAATGAACTCAACTACTGCACATGTAACATGGTTAATGTACAATTAAGAGCATAAGACTGCTTTTCAGTATAGCAGTCAAGGGAACAGTTCCTACTGGTTCCCACCAGTACATGGAACTATATACATTCAACTATTCCCTGTAGAAAGACAAGTTAGATCCAATAAATAGCACACGTAAACATCTAACTTGCCTAGGGAAACAGTATGTTATATTAGCTGGTTCCTTTGACYAACTATGTCATAAATCAAAATGTCCTATTTCCTGAAACAGTTTGTCATTAATCAAAACCTAAGGGACTCAACAATATATACATAACCAAGCAACGAAAAGTGACACATTGTGGAACTCTCCCCCTAACTAAAATGGAACTCCGTCTCGGAGTTCAAAAAGGAACATTAAGGGAAGGAAAAGTATCACAAATGTGCACTAATCTTGATCCTCCTCATTTTGAGGGTTGGGAGGCGAATGAGGACAGAAAGGCCAACCACTCAAATCGTACCCTACCGCAATATGTGGTTCTTGAGTATAGTTGCGCCTAGGGTCCCAATCATAGCAGAGAGAGGTAGGAGGACCCTGAGGTTCGGAACCACCGTAGTAGTTGGGAGGAAAGTTATAATAAGGATCGGTCATTCTATCTCTCTCTTGTGCTACGGGATTATAGGAATAAGAAGGATCCCCTCRAAAATCACAACCTCCCGTTTGATGGTAATTAAAGGGAGGGACTACTCTATTATTGGGGRCGTTGGCATCCAACGTCCCCGGGCCTTGCCAATAGGGGTATACTCCCCCCTCACGGGCAATTGAATTGCCATCGTCGTCCACCATCTCCAGAGTCCAATTTGGGAGGGGTCGCAATTGGGTCGGGGATTGTGGATAATTGAGGTAAGGGGCAAGAATACCCTCATCCACATCCTTTTGAAAATTTTGGATCTCAAAKTAGGATGGGGTGGCAAAGACCTTTTCATTAGCCTTAGGAAGTCTTTCCACATTTTTAAACWAATCATCAAAATTTTTAAGAAACTCATTAGGAAGGTTCATCGTAAGGGGAGTAGTAGTAGAAGAAGAAGGAGGATTAAAAGACATACCTCCCCCCGTGTCGTAGGGGGGATGAGGTCGCCGTCGTTAATGACGTTGCATTGGTTGGGCATCTATCTTCATGAGATCGGAGGGTGAGCAGATGAAGCGGGGTGCTTCCAAATTAAGAGAAGCGGAGAATGGGCTGCGAACTACCTATATTGCAGCAGACCATTCTTGCATGTGCTCATGGCATAGATGATTCAATCGAATATGTATCCATTGGATTTCCGTCATGGGAATGTACAACCACGGCTTGGAGGTTTGTCACCTCCTAACATGGGAGAGCACATGGAATTTTCCTTAACAACTAACCATATTTCTTCTTGTTGTCAAGATATGGCCGGGAAGTTCACTTCTTAAGCCACTCGTCCTATCCAAGTAAGCACGAGATGAATGGGTGACCAATCCGAATACACATTGCTGATACCGGAAAGCAAGCATTGAAATCATAACCGCCTACATTAGAATTGAGTGGCCAACGTTGGTTAGATTGTGGGGTTGATTTGTTGAAGTGCGACCACACGATATCTCCTATTGATTATTCTCTCCGATGTGTGGGGTTGAAGTATTGAGGCATTGACGGCCCTCCAAATAATAGAGCTCAATGAATGGTGATTCTTCCAAAGTTCTGCACTAAGAAATAGAGATATTGGTGCAGAATACGCGATGATAATATCGAGGATACCCGCATGAATGATATCGGAGGAAGTGTGAATATTGTTGTATTGAATCCACCACTCGGCGTATCCTCATCTCTCAAAATGCCTTGTTGGTTTGAACCCCCGGAGGACGAGTTATTCATTCCATTTTCGTATTTATACGTAAGGATCAAAATATAGAAGTTGGATTCAATTGTGAATGGTAACGTGCTATAGTTTATGTTGAACATGCGGAGATGAACGTTTCACCCTCCTGCATTGTAAGTGGAGCTCTAGACATAAACTCGAGATGAGTTGAGGATTGCCTTCGTGGTCTTTCTAAAAAAATTGAGGTCAATACTTGGTGGGGGTTTGAAAGTTGAATAAGCGACTTAGGGCACATCTTCGCAAGCGACATCCACATGAGCGTAACCGAAATTCTTCTCACAGTAGGAGTGATGGATAAAGACGTGGTGTTGTTTCTCCTGATCGGATATGATGAGCTCTCCAATTACTCTCCATGCTGGATACTCATAAGCATCGGTCACATTGGGGCCGTGGATATTCGCAAGTCATCTCTCTCTTCTTGTTGGAGGACTGAGAGGGGAGAAAAAGGCTCGTTTGGTGCACACGGTTTCGTGGCTCTCTTGGAGGATTTTTGCATGCTAAGATGTTATAGATCCGGACATGGTGTAATAAGTCATCTCAAGCAAGATGTAAGAAAAGGATATAGTAACCATTAGAAATATAGCTCTCATCTCAACATCAAACCTCATTAAGTTAAAATTATTCCACATAACAAACTACTCTAATTCATCCACAAGAACATGTAATATAATTAAATAAATAATACAACACTAAGGCTCCTCGTTATTTTAACACTACTCAACTAAACTCACTAAGGAATTTCTTCAAAATGAGACTTAAAGAACAACTTAATAGAATCATTCCCAATCAAATACATAAAGTGTAAGTATTCATACTAATAAAAGATAAACATTCCATAAATCAATAATTACTTTTTTTTAATTTTGGCTTTTTTTTGCAGATTTTTCATTTAGTTCCCTAACTGCTTTTTCTTTTTTTATTTTCATAAAACTTACTAGTGACAAAGGAATGGAAATGCATACTTTGACTTGAAATAAAAATTGGTTGATTGATTTTAGATATTGTAATCGCAGATGAATTTAAACTAAATACTAACAAAGAATCAAACATACTACAAAAATCAAGCCAAAAAATATAACCCTAATTTACAATGGGTCACACAAAACTACTTCGAAAATATATTCTCACTGACTAAACAACTAAACTAACATGAAAACATGAAAAACTTACAAACATACAGAAACTTTCAATAATTAACAATCTAACACTGGAAATCCATTGGTAAACTTGAAAATTAACAACAAGCATCACATAATTCAATTAACAAATCTAAAAATGATATAAAAGAAGGGATTATAAGAATGTTACCAAAGCTTAGAAAACCTAAAAAATTAAAGATTGATTAGCTCAAGTCAAAAACCTCAAGA
>SNQN01000693.1:102578-113244 GCA_008642245.1 Bassia scoparia
GGAAATCCAAAGTGCCCGGAAATGAAAATTAATTGAGGGGAAATGTAGATGATGGATCTTTGCGAAGTTTGGTGAAAATTTTGTGAGATTTGGTGAAGGAATGACTGAGAGATATGATGACTTGAAGTGTGGAAAATGTGAATGAAAATGGTGTTTTTGGTTTGAAGGTTGATGAAAATATGAGTGAGTATGAATGAATAAAAATATAAAATGATGAAAAGAAAAAGAAAAGGGAAAAGAAAAAGAAAAGGGAAAAGGGAAGGGGAAAAAGAAAAAGGAAAAAGAAAAAGAAAATGAAAATGAGAAAGAAGAAAAAGGGGAAAAACGTGGGGAGGGGGGTTTATATTTTTTCTTACTCACTCAAAAATTGTTAACCCCTATTATTCCACTATTATTTTCACCCCAATTTTTTTATTTTTTTTTCAAAAATTTGGAACCCTTTCACTTGCAAACAAAGGGCCCCAAATAAAAAAAATCAACCATACACCTCCAATAAACCGAAACAACCATCTAAAGGCACAAAACACACTACCGACACTCAAACTCACAAAAATCAAAAATCTACTCACTTACACCACCAACTTTCCTTCTCAACACAACTAACAACCAAAAGCTTAAAAGGTATCAACCTTGAGCGAAACCAAAAACTAAAAACCAAAAGATTAAACACAAGCACACAAACAAAAACAAAACTCAACACATACCAAATACGCAACCAAAAAGGCTTTAGCGGATGGCCTAAAACACAGAACAAAAGAGAAGAGGTCGAAGCCCTCGGAGTGCCTCCCAGAAACGCTACTTTAACGTCACTAGCTTGACGCAATAACCCCATCAATGGGGGTCTTTCAACACATGCAAGCGTAGTAGTGCACTAGGCACAACACAATTATCATGCATGTAGATTAAACAATCATTAAGAGAAATTTTAGAAGAGAATTGAGCACTCCTCAAGTACTCATAGGGAATTTTCTCCTTTTTCTTGYCGTTTCTCCCCCTAGAGACTTGATCAAATGAGGGAGTGCCCAAGCGAAACACCTTACCATCCTTCTCAAACTTTGAGAATAGATGATGCGCTTCCCCTTGGGCCTTTGGAAATAAACCAAGGAGGAGGGACGTGCAAATACAATTTATAAAACCTTAACTAATCACTACACTAGTGTAGTAGCAAGCAAAGGGTCGGTCCACAAGGAAATGTTGTTCACTTGAGACTTTAAGACTTGATYTGGGGTGAAAACTAGAGTTTGAAAGGTGGTTTTGAACTAAGAACTACTAAGAAGTTTAACTAAAAGCTTTGAAAACTAAAGGACTAAGCACCTAGGACACTAGGTTCCCTAATCTTGTACAACCAATGCCAATCTAATGGATGACTCAACCTAAAACAAGAATCATTGCAATCCTTATCTAGAAATTCAATTGAATTCATTTCCTAAATCCTTCAGTCATTCCAAAAACTAGCTTGAATGGGAATCCAATCCTCACCCTCTCTTGTTCATGTCAAAATATATGAGATTCGCTATTCAAACCCCTTACCCAATCCCTTGGTGAACTTGGGATGAACACTCCTTCACTAACTAATCAAACCAACCTCCCAATCCCTTGGTGAACTTAGGATGAACACTCCTTCACTAACTAATCAAACCAACCTCCCTTTCCCTTTGTGAAATTGTAATAGAAAGCTTTAKAAACCACAACAATGGGGAAACTCATCATAGATTGAGCATATAAGTATAATCATGACATTGGCTGCACTAGATTAAGGTTCCTAATTACCTAGGCATGAAGACTACTCACAAAACATTGCAAAGAAGAATGAAACTGCAAGAATTAAGCATGAGATCAAAGGAATTGCCATTGAAATTGAAATTGCAAAAGCTCAAAATTAGGTTATTAWAGAAGTGCAATGAAACTACTCCAAAATCCTCAAAAACATTCACAAAACATGTAAAAACAACAAAGGAAACAATCTAGCAACAATAGAACAAGAATCAAAGCATACAAAGAAAACCCATAAAAATCGAAAATCTATCTGGTCTGAAAATTGCTGTAAACATGCTCAAAATGGAAATTAAAGGTGAGAATCATACTCTACTCGTTGAGACGATCGATTTGCATATAAGATTCGTCAAAAATGGAYAAGAAACGAGGAAGATACAAGCAAAACAATTTCTTGAAGTTAAGCTCTAATGGAGTTTTCTCTCTCCTCTAAACTACTTGGGGAAGAAGATGAAGAAAGAAAGAAAAAAATTCTAAAAATAAAATTTAACTAAAACTAAACTAATTCTAATTACAACATACAACAATTACTATTTACTTGTTTTCTCTCTCCTCATWATCCTATTTATATAACACTATTACAAGGCTTTACAATAACTACAAACATGCCATTACTAATGTCACATGTGCAAATCATGCCCCCAAAAGTCAAACAAGGATCAAGTCAATGCTCAGTCAAACCAAAGTGCAAGGTCAAAGCTTGAAAGTGAACCATTTTCAAACGGCCATAACTTTTTATGTAGAGCTTAGATTGAGGCGTGCCATATACCATAGGAAAGCTCTCTATCTCTAGTTTCCAACACAATTTATCACGCATCAAAATTCCCTATAGATAAAAAGTTGTGAGCAAAACAGAGAAGGGTGCGCGTGTAGGTCCGGAGGCGCGGGCCATGGCRCCATGGTAGCCACTCCATGCGTGCATGCTCGAAAATGCTTCTGAAAAAAAGGGGAGGAAGCTGCAGGCGCGGGCCCATRCGTGGGTCGAGGCGCGGGCCAACTTCCCCCTACTYAACTGCCTCAACTTTGGACGTCCATAACTTGGGGCTCGATGGTCGGATTGCTGCTTATAATATGCATTGGAAAGCTCTTGGAGTTTGCTTTCTAATGCAAAAAGGCTCACCTGCAAATTCAAAGTGTGCAGAAAGATATAACTCGAAGAAGGTGTTAGGGTACATGAAACATTACTTTAAAGCTCAACCCTTGCAAATATAACCAAGCCAACTTGCAACAAAGCAMATCACTAGCACAAACATGCCATGGCAACTTGTAAACACTCACAACACTTGCAAATAGGAGCATAGAAATAGGAATGAGGAGAAAACAAATGAAAAACCTATAAAAACTACTAAAAACCAACAAAACTCTACAAAATTATACAAAGTGGAAATCTAGCTAAAAAGCTAGTAAAATGATATCGAAAACACACAAAATGGCCAAAATAAAGGAGAAATAAGTGCCTAAATGTGACTATTTTTGGCACTTATTAGTGGAGAATCACAAGAGCTCTCACTTGGATCGACAATACCCTTACCATCTTTGGTTTACTCTTTGTGTGTCCTTTGCTTAACGCCATTACCTACCTCATATGGCCACAAAGTCACACTAGCACAAAAAGGGTTAGCATCAAGCATACTACTAAGTAAATCACAAGGATGAGAAGAAGAACCAATCATATTACACTTACCACCAAGTGACTTAGCAACCCCTTTCTTACGAAAGGTTACCTTTTCCTTGCCCACCGTGAAGCTAATGGTGCCTTGCTTGACATCAATGCAAGCACCAGCAGTGGCTAGGAAAGGTCTCCCCAAAATCAAAGATATATCGGAGTTGCTTGCCACATTTAGCACCACAAAGTCATTTCTAAACATATGACCGTTCTTACCAACTTTGAGAATCACGTTTTCTGCTACTCCAACCGGGACTCGGTTGGTGCCGCTTGCAAATTTCACAGTTGTGGTGGTGGATTTGAGAGTAGTGAGACATAGCTTTAGGAACACCGGGTATGTCATGACACTAATCCCCGCACCCAAATCACKTAAGGTATCCTTGACTAGAACACCATTGATTGTGCAAGGGATGGAAAAGGTGCCCGGGTCCATAAGCTTCTCCGGAATCACTCTTGAGGCATCAATTTTCTTTTCTTGCTTGCTCTTTTTYCCCTTTCTTTGAGTGTTCTCCAAGGAATTAGGAGAAGTTGGGCATCTCATACCTCTCTCCCTCGGGTGAAAGTTGGGAATGGTGGGCTTGGAGCATTTGAAAGAATTTCCCAAACATAGAGTCAAGGAATTGCTCNATCACTAGCACAAACATGCCATGGCAACTTGTAAACACTCACAACACTTGCAAATAGGAGCATAGAAATAGGAATGAGGAGAAAACAAATGAAAAACCTATAAAAACTACTAAAAACCAACAAAACTCTACAAAATTATACAAAGTGGAAATCTAGCTAAAAAGCTAGTAAAATGATATCGAAAACACACAAAATGGCCAAAATAAAGGAGAAATAAGTGCCTAAATGTGACTATTTTTGGCACTTATTAGTGGAGAATCACAAGAGCTCTCACTTGGATCGACAATACCCTTACCATCTTTGGTTTACTCTTTGTGTGTCCTTTGCTTAACGCCATTACCTACCTCATATGGCCACAAAGTCACACTAGCACAAAAAGGGTTAGCATCAAGCATACTACTAAGTAAATCACAAGGATGAGAAGAAGAACCAATCATATTACACTTACCACCAAGTGACTTAGCAACCCCTTTCTTACGAAAGGTTACCTTTTCCTTGCCCACCGTGAAGCTAATGGTGCCTTGCTTGACATCAATGCAAGCACCAGCAGTGGCTAGGAAAGGTCTCCCCAAAATCAAAGATATATCGGAGTTGCTTGCCACATTTAGCACCACAAAGTCATTTCTAAACATATGACCGTTCTTACCAACTTTGAGAATCACGTTTTCTGCTACTCCAACCGGGACTCGGTTGGTGCCGCTTGCAAATTTCACAGTTGTGGTGGTGGATTTGAGAGTAGTGAGACATAGCTTTAGGAACACCGGGTATGTCATGACACTAATCCCCGCACCCAAATCACKTAAGGTATCCTTGACTAGAACACCATTGATTGTGCAAGGGATGGAAAAGGTGCCCGGGTCCATAAGCTTCTCCGGAATCACTCTTGAGGCATCAATTTTCTTTTCTTGCTTGCTCTTTTTYCCCTTTCTTTGAGTGTTCTCCAAGGAATTAGGAGAAGTTGGGCATCTCATACCTCTCTCCCTCGGGTGAAAGTTGGGAATGGTGGGCTTGGAGCATTTGAAAGAATTTCCCAAACATAGAGTCAAGGAATTGCTCYGGGTTTGGCATCTCGGATATGACTTTTAAGCTCAAAGGGTCTTGCCCAACACTAGGCTCACCTCCCTCCATTGCCTTGCCTTTATTCCTAGAACTCTTGTTTTTCTTCTTTCTTTTCTTCTTCTTCGCATCTTTAATAACCTTTTCATCCTCGGTTTCGCTTATGCGATCAACCTCACCACCATTCATTGCTTTCACTTCCTTTGGTTTTTCACTCACTTATCCTTCATCAATATTTTGTTTCTTAACACYCTCTCCTTGATTGCTCTTTTATTGCTCATCAATGCTTTCTCCCAATGTCTCTCGCTCCACTTCACCCTTCAACTCACCCTTCACACCAWCTCCCTTAACCTCCTTTGACTCCATCATGCGCACTCCATCGTTTCTAGCATTGGAGGTACTTAGTTGGGATGGTTGGATGTATTTGGGTGTTTGTTGGACTAAGTTAGCCATATTACCCTCAAGAGCTTTCAACTTAGCTTGAAATTCTTGGTTGTCCTCTTTTGGGAATTCTTGGTCTTGAGGGTGTTGAATGATAGGGATGTTTTGATTTTGAGTAGGAATGAAGTGGATGGAAATTTTTTKGGTTTTGATTGTTTTTGAAATGGGGTGGAACTTGATTTCCTCTTGGCCCCATGAATTTCCCTTGCATGCCCCCTTGGAAATTGAGATGTTGGTAGTAGGGATTGGGTTGAGTGACTTGGAAAGGGGCTTGGGCATGGGAATTAGCATARCCACCAACGTTTGCTTAGTACCCAAAGTTAGGGTTGTTCCCCCTAAAACCACCTTGCCATTGGGGGTTTGGAATTTGGTTGCCAAAACCATAGCTTTRATTCACAAAACCTTGGTTTTGGTAACCTAATCCTCTTTGGTTGAATTGTCTTTGGTTACCATAACCATTCCCACCTTGAGGGTTGAAACCCCTTTGGTTGGAGTTGTTTTGGTAACCAAAGCCATACATTTGGCTTGTATGGTTGTAGGGGGCCCTCATTGGCCCAAAAGCAATGGTTGCCAACCCGAACGTGGTTTTACCCCATTATTCACCAAATTACATGCATTGGCTCAACAAGTAAAATCGCAAGGCATTCATTTAACAAGTTTTCCTGATCAAAGGCATTGAACTGACAGAATAGAAAATGATCATAGGCTTAACAATTGTTAAGAACATACACATAGCATGGAAATTGGTTAAGGTAGACTTGAGGCTTTGGACTTTACCGTTGGCTTTAAGAAGGGTGGGTGGAGTAACTTGAGAGGAGGAGATTCCCCTTCTCAAGGGATTTTCTGGCACATTGGATTTGATTCCCTCAAAGCTTCTTAACCCACCTCACCTTCGCAAGTGATAACTGGTGCCCTTGCTGTTGTCTTTGGGGGAGCTTATCACCCTCCTTTCAAGTTGCGTAATTGTCAACAATCTTCTCAATGATCGCCCTTAGTGTCATCTTCTCTCTATTTATTAAGGGGGGGAAATAAAAGGGGGGGAAAAAAGGGGGGGAAATTTTGGGGGGTGGGTCCCCCCCCTCTTAAAATACGTTAAATTATCTTAATGATCATGTGCTAAAGATATAATGACCTTACTAAAAGAAGTTATAATTATGTGTTAAAGTACTCATTTTCTGTCTATTAACTTATGTTCTATTAAAATTGACAATACATGTTAGTATCGTGCTATAAACTCAAAATAAATCATTATTTATGCCAATTAGAATATGAAACCGATATAGAAATATTTTGAATTCAGTCAGAATAGTTTACAAATAAATAACAATAAAATAAATTATTTGTTTATAGCTATTTGAAAAATAATAATAGCACAATCTATTTATTATATTTTTTTAAATTGAAATATATATATATCATTTTCATTAATTGCGATTTTGTAGGTTTAGCACGCATGCGTTGCACATATAAAGTTTTTCCTTGTTTATTTCGTAGGACTCCGCTCTGGCATCTAACCGTTTTTCTGTGTTGTTCAATGCCATATGAGGGAAAGTTTTGATACACAAGCCATTTTGAGGAATTAGTGTGATGGGGGCATCCCTTGATATTCCCTTTAACTCTCCCATGCTCGTACAATGTTATCCACATTGCGTAAACTTGCCACTTGGCGCTTATAATCATCGGATTGTTTTCAGTGTAAATTTGCGTAGAAAGGCTTCTTGTTGTTCGTCCCATAGTGGTAAGTAGTTAGGCTATATACTCCTTCAAGCACAATCTAAGCCCTAACAAAAAGAGAACTCAAACTTATAGCTCAATATTCTTGGCTCACCGTCCGGCACACATTGATGGTGTCATCAAGAAAAGTCCTCAAAGCTTGCAGTTTTTTATGGAACATTAAAGTTCAGTGGGTTCTCAAAACGCAGCTTTTGGGGCCGCATACTTTTGACAAAATTCCTCAAAAGCTGCGGTTAATAAATAACCTGAAACAGGGTTTTGACTGATCAGAAAAGAGCTGCGGTTATTACTCAATAACACAACTTTTGAAGCCCAAAAAACAATTTTTTTGTTTGTTATTTTATCCATAAAATGAATAGTCCAAAAGTGTTTACATATACATATAATATAAATTTCATTAAAAATTGGCATAAGACATTACAAAGTAATAAGTCTTGGTTACAGAATCATACACGTAATAAAATTGAATCGCAACTTAAATGTACAGCAAAAATAAAAGGTCTGACCCTGCGGCTCCTGTATGGACGAGGCAGACTCATCAAGGCTCTACTACTACACATGCAGTGCTGCTGCTGCTGTGTATACGAGCCTACCTCATTTAATCATGTGGGGCTGCCTCATTTAACTGAGAGCTGAAGTAGAAGGCCCCTTTGATGTCACTTGAACTGGAGTAGGATGTTGGGTAACAATTGTCGATGTCTTCTCTTTTGACAACTATATAGAGAAAATAAATATTAATAGGAAATACAACAAACATGAGTGTACTAAACTTGAACTGCCAAAGTCCATAATTATATTAGCTCAAAGACTCAAACATAATCAATAAGAAGGAACTAGATTATTCTGGCAACTAGACCAAAATRAAATCATTGAATATAACATCCGAAGGGGCTATAGTTTAAGAGATGATGAATTTTTTTATTTCCCCCCCTAAAACACTCCCTAAAACCTTTGAGATGTATCTCAAATTTCAATTCACTTTACAAGTATCAAAAGCCAATTACACTCACAATTTTATTCAAGTGCTGGCTAATTATTCAATCTTTAAGCACTTTACTAAAAGCCACCACTTATAATCATTTCATGACAAAAAAAAAGGCATAACCTACCTGCTGAGTAATCATCTCAGCATCTTTTTTAGTATCATAATTATCCGAATCCGTGTCGATCAATAGATCCAACTCAACATCTCCACTTTTAAGCTTCACCACCTGTTCATCATAGGAATTAATGCATCACATGTGACATATACTATCAATTCTACTATCAATGAAAAATTAATGACCAACAAAAAGGTGGATCATAGGTGACGTACACAAAAAAAATGATGACAGAACAGTAATGTTTTCTTAATTGAATCCACATCATACAAAAAACAAGATTATTATAAAGCCTTATTTTTGAGACCTGTAAACTCAATCAGAAACAGACCGTATTGACAGTTAAAGCAATGTATTAATTGCATATGTAAAATTGAATTTGGCCTGTAAATAGTAGTACTACGTTGAGATGCGTCATTATTTTAACTTTCACGAATGATTCAACACATAAACTATATGCGTTTGATACAGGAAGAAGGGAGCACATGGTCCATGGCTACTTATTGTTTCTGAAAGTGGGTATGGGAAACGCGTGTCACGGAGCAGCTTCCGCTACTTTTTGTTTCTATGATGCTTAGAAAAGCTTGCAAAAGCAAATTGTAAATACTGAACACCCCAAAGTTGCCAATACCACTGCCAATCCAGAGCAAGGCCCATTCTTTCCTCGGGGGCCAATTTAAACCGTTGCGATACCAACTTTCAAACACTATAAATGCAGAGTAAGTTACCATCCAACACAAGGATGGCCTTTTTTATCATTTCACACCATTAAAATATTAATATTAATTTATGAAAAAAGGAGAATTGAAAAAGTAAATAAAGAGGGGTAAAATGGCTGGGTTAATATCTAACATCTTCATTGTTTTTGGCGGCAAATATATTTCCCAATTGAGCAAGAACCTTGGCTTCCTATGCTCACTCTGACCTTCTCCATCGTYGGCTTTCTTGCATGTCGTAGTTGACGCGATTCTTCTTCGACATCCAACCTTGGAATGRAGACATGTGTCRTTCCATTTGWGGTAAGTTGGAATTTCATTTTTGCAGTTTATGTATGGAGTTCGAATGTGTATACTTGCAAGTGAAATTTAGGGTTTGTTTAAGCGTTTGAGAGTTGTTGTTTGTTGATTAAGATTGACAAGATGCTTGAATGTGCTATTAACTAATTGAACACCATAGATTTGTTAGCTAAATTTCAGTATTAGTTATTTTTAGGGAGCTAAGTTGGTGGATTTCGAATGTATGTGAAATGTAATTGATAATATTGTAGCGGATGTGTGAAATGCTCCCTGGTAAATTGTACAAATAGYGAGGCTTTAATTACAGTTATGAGGAATTTGAATATGAAGTATAGTTAGCTGCTTGATTTTATATACAATTAGGAGATGTTGATTGTTGATTAAGAGAATAGTTATGCTTGAATCTGCTAATGTAGAAGTAAACAAAAAATATTTGTTAGCCTACTCTCGGTCTGGGATTTTTAGGAAGTTTATGTGATGGATGTATATGTAATTTGATAACAAATTGATATTATGAAGCCGTCTTGAGGGGAAAATTTGTATGTGTACAACCCAGTAGCTGATAATTAGAGTTTAGAGTAATAAGAATATGTATGTGGAGTTATGTTATCTCGATAATATGTCTGAGATTGTTATTTGTGAAATCTATTTTTCTCCTGTGTATTATTTGTTGGGGATTTTTCATTTGTTGGGTGGATGGTCGTGCTGATAAGGTAGTTATTCTTCAACAGTCTTGAATGTGTAGTGTTGAATTGTTAGTAATGCAGGGTGAGCAGTGTGAGCCGTGTGACGGTAGAGATAGTTCCAAAAAGAATCCGAGAACTGGTAATGATGTTGTTGAAGTAGTTTATATTGTTGACGATGAAGAAGTAGAAGTTTCTTTGGGTAAAGCTGAGCAAGCGAATGAGAAAGCAAGTGAAGGTGTTGTGCCTTCAATAAATGGTGCTCCTGTTCAATCAACTGTGGAAGACTTGACTACACAGAATGAAGGGAATGAACATTGTGTGCAAGGTAACAATGGTGGACACAGTATTCAAAAACTAGCAGTGGGAATGCGTTTCAGAGAGTGGACGCAGGTGGAGTGTTTATTTAGGGCTTATGTAAAGTAGGAGGGATTTGGTATAACTAGGGCTCAGTCTGCGATGAAAGGGAAAGGTGGGGTTTCTACGAAAGAGCTGCGTAGCTACACAAATAAGTGTGAGTGTAGTGGGAAGAAGGACACAAGGATAAGAATGAATGAACATAAAGTAAGC
>SNQN01000693.1:115439-129578 GCA_008642245.1 Bassia scoparia
AATATTTTAGAAGCTGCTGGTGCAAAAGAAACCTAAACGTAGGCCTACAGAATCCCGGTACAAGTCTGTAGACGAAGTTAAGACAATCGGTAAGGGAAAAGGCAACGGGAAGAAGAATGGAAAGGCTAACAAAGAAGTGGCAAGTGATTAAAGCATACTAAATTCAGTTGTAATATCGATTGAACTATCCGAGKTKGATTACATTTATTTGTTWGATAAACATTTTGTATTCACAAGATCAAAGYAAGTAGATTTGGGATATGTTCTTGCAGTACAAGGAACGAATGGAGTCTAGATGCGGACAACATGTGTGTGGTACTGAAGGACCTTGCTCTACATATTTTCAAGGCTCGAGCAACGAGCATAAGCAGATATATGGTTCTGTCTRGAATGTCAGTAGTTTCCCTTCTAACCTGATCAATATTGCAGAAACTTCCAAGTCCCTTGCACCCCCAACTTATAGGCAGCAGACTCTTAACAAATACCTTAGTCCCRGATTTCAAATGCAGTCTAGTCTTGGTGCCCACACAATTTAGGCTTCTCCTTCTATCATGCCACCTCCAAGGGAAGTTRGCTATCATCCGATGAGTAATGGTGTTGATGTATTTCCGAATTAGCCGTCTTTGCCCCAACGGGAGGAGTGAGATCCATTATTCGCAGACAGTGTAGGTACAATCACCCGCAGTCGAAAATGTGTAAATGTAACTGATATTGGTGGTTCACACACTGTAGACACCTAAATATGTCTCCCCAAATGAGTAATCGATGATGAAACATACCACGTGTCGCGATCGATTTGACTCTGAAAAGACGCAGCCGAACTCGTGAAAAAGCTTGAAATATGTGAARTAATACTCGGAACCATGAAGCAAAGGTCAAATAAAAGGCAAAAAGTATTTTCTTTTATTTATATTAATTTTTAGAATTTTCTTTTTAACTTTAGGAATTTTTAAAATAATTTATACTGGTGATTTTCATGATTTTCACTTTTCATTGCATTCTTCTCATTTTTCTGAGTTCACTAGTATTTTTAGATATTTTTCTGATTTTTCTACAATTTTCTATGATTTTTACAATATTTACAAAAATCAAAATACGCAAAAATACAAAAAATGCAGAAAATACACAAAAAATACCGTAGAAATACGGGAATGTTCTAGAATCGATTTCTTGGGGAAGAGGGCATCCACATTCAACGAACATAACCCAGAATCGCAAGAAGATTCGCGTATAATCACGAGAATAATCGAGAATATATACGCTCAAGAAGCGTATATACGCTCGCTCGAGCATATATACGCTCCTCTTGAGCGTATATACGCTCCCTTTTTCAGCGTATATACGCTCAGTTCCTCATACGTGCCTATAAATACATGCCTTTGCTTCACTTTCGGGGGGACTGGACACACGTTCACGAGCACATACATTCTGCCTACACTCACTCTCACTCCTTACTCATGCAATCACGAGTTCTTGCTGCCTTTCGGGTCACTTCGAAGAGCGATATTGAGGTATACCTCTGAGACTACTCAACTTAAAACACTCATTTTGCTATCTTCTAATTTGATTAACAATTATTACGATTTTAATTCGATTAACAAGATGTAGAAACTCACTCGTTATTCGCTTCTTGTAAATATGTAGGAGTTTCATCACTTTTTACTGTTTTCAATAGTTTTCATCTTTATTATTATTGCTGCTTGTCATTGCTAACATTTTCTCGTCATCTTGCATAGCGACCCTTGGCGAACACTTCAAATTTCATTAAAAACTAACTCTTATTTTGTTTGCAGTCTCAAGGTAGGAATGGCGCATATGTACATATTACCTATTACTTTGCGTATTGTATATATTCGTTTCGTTTCGTTTATATTGTACCTTGCATCACTTGTATTTGTTTTGTTAAATAAGACCGGAAATTATGTGAATCACTTTAAAGTCAGATTAATCATGGACAACCGGCTTTTAGGCACCTTTTTAATTTGACTAATATCAAGTGATCACAATTTCTAGGCTAGGTAGTTGTTTGTGCATAATAGAAACCCACTGTTGTAGTAACTTTTAGGGCTAGTGCGCTAATAAGGTTTTGAATATGTAAGTTGTGTGCATCCAATAATCGTGTTTTAATGGAATTACAATGAGACCGAGTAGAGGCCGCTACATGCGGGCGGATTGGGTCAAAGATTCAATCCGTACCATGTCCCCGAACCCACAAACTGGTTACTGGATCAGAACGTGGGGCCATTGTTTTGGCACCAACGTTTCGGGCGTCCGTGATTAACCTTTATAGGCACGGTGGCGATCCCCTTACTCGACAACACTCCCCCAACGCACTCACGTGCGGGTTCTGTGGCTCAAGCCCACAACACACATCGATGTAGGCCCAAGCCCCCCCTGCGGGGTTGGCCCACGGTCTACAATTTGGCGACTTCACTGGGGATAATCACCGTTAGGTGAAGTGGACAGACTTGAAAGTCTCGTAATTCCATCATCACGATTATTGGATTTTTGCATTTTGCATGTGACCCTCCGCATAGGGTCACGCCTTAGGCTCCTTGGTCTCAATATGGGCATGTTCTATGCTCGAGACCACCTTAAGGGGGGATACTACCTTGGTTGCATGTGGTTAATGGATCGCATGGCTAAGGCAAGTCCTATCCCACCCATGCCATGTGTGCACGTGTTACGGGATGCGTGCACATAAGGGGTAACTCGGCCATACATCACTTACCGTGAAAGTGGTGAAATTGGACCTAGCTCTACTCTTAGGCGTGACACCCTCTTTGACTGACCCAGCCTAGTTGACTTGTCATCATGTGTTGTGTATATGTGCATTGTATGGGCCCTAGCCATTGTTCTTGACCTTAACACATGTTCATAATCACATTCATGTAGTCCATGGTCATCTTTTAGTTCACATCATGCATTTCATAGCCCATAGTGACTTTAGTTGACCTCTACCTTAGTCTGTGACCATAGTTCACTAGGACTTTGTCCTTCAAACTTTCGACCTTAGTCCACATAGACTTTGACCCTAGGTCTTGACCCTTGACCATTAGAGTAGGCATAGACTCTGACCTTCGGTCTTGACCCTTGACACTAGGGTAGGCACAGACTTTGACCTAAGACTTTGACCTTGATCGTACTCACGTAGGATTGACCCTTGGCCAAACTTAGACTCGACCCTTAGCACATCTAGGCATGACCCTAACCACTTAGGACATGTGCATATCATACATTCCTATGTCATTTGGTGCCCTTTCAAAAAAAAAAAAAAAAGCAAAAAAAATTCAAAAAAAAAAGGGCACCTTGCATTCATGCATTCATTCTAGGAAAGATGACCATGGAATTAGGACATGCATTTGCATCTGCATCCATATGTTCAATAATGACCAAGGGAGTTCACTAAGAGTTTATTTCTTTTTTAATAGGGTGAAGCCGTCTCCATAGCCCTTGCTCGGCCCGAAGAGTTTGAGCCCTAAGCCCAATCCAAACCTAACCTTCCTCCAACTAGCCTTAACACCACAAAATGGCCTCCGAACAAGAAAAGATCCAAAAGCTTGTCGAGCAAGTTCAAGAGCTTGAAGCTAAGATCAAGGAGTTGACCTCGAGCTCTTCCTTGGACAAGCTTGTTGAAAAGGCGATCCAAAAGCCATCGACCCCACCTTTTACAAGACCAACCTCCTCTTGACCCCAACCTTTCAACCAAACTGCCAAAGGATTTCTCAGCCGAAGACATACCCAAGTTCAAGCCAACTGATGACCCTCGATTCCATATCAAGGGATTTAAGACCACCATGGCGCTTAAAGGGATTGACTCCGCCCTTTTTCCAATGGTCTTTCCCCTTTCTTTGGAACCAATGTGTCAGAAGTGGTTCTTTTCACTTCCTGAGAAAGAAATAGCTACTTGGGAAGACATCATCCACGCATTCATGGCAAGATACAAGGGTAACATTCAGACCCAAACATCCTTCCGAGAGCTTGAAATCCTTAAGCAGGGAGAGAACGAGGGGTTCACTACCTATTTGACTAGATGGAGAGGAGTTGCTGCCACCCTAGTCTCCGCTCCTACTGAAGAAGAGATGGTCAAGACCTTCATTTCTGGCCTCCAGCCGGAATACAAAGATCATCTCAAGTATCGAGGCCTTACCACATTCGCAAAGGTCTACGACATTGGAGTGGACATAGAGGATGATCTTCTTCGATTTGCATGAGTCAGTTAGGGTCTTAGCTTTAGGGTCGAGTCGGAGAGTCCCTTTCCCTAGACTGTGTATCATTTCTTTTTCTCCATTTCGGGTCTATGTCATTAGGTTTTGCAATTAGCCTCTATGTAATAAATTCTTTTGGTATTAATAAAACTTTAATTTATCATTATCTCTCTAGCCTCCATATAATTTGTGCTTCTAATTTTAATGGAATCAAACAAACTGATGACCTCACACTTAAATGGACATTGCCAAGAGAGGCCTTCTTTCATAGCTCCACAAAATAACCTCTTCCCTCCATTCCCTTCATCACATCAAATCAAAATCCCTTGCAACCCTTTGAGCCATAAACACTATCATTCAGCCTATCTTTCTTTCATCACCCACATCTGCCTAACCCTTTGGATCAAACGGTGCGTAGGAAAAGACATGTGCAAAAGAAAAAAAAAGAATAAAATGGGCAAAAAGGAAAAAAGCAAAGTTTAATGCCAGTTATACAAAAGTCATCAAAAATGCAAATCAATGTCAAAATCAAAGTTCAAAGCCCAATTCAAATAACAAAGTCAAAAGTCAAAAAAGCACATTGCGCACCGTGGTTCACTTCATGATCATCGAGCCTTTTTCAACCCTCAAACCATAGCCACACATTACAACCACAAAAGCCCTCTCACACGAGGCATTGTCCAAATCATCATCAAGAACTACGACGGTCTGATTCCAAAAGGATACGTAGGAAGCCTCTTCTCGAGGTCCGACCCAATAACTCAATAACGTTCAGAGGTCCACTCTCCAAGTTGGTTTGATTCTCTTAAGGCTAGAAGCACAAATTCCTAGTGTAGCACCCGACATAGACTCGAGCTTGAACCTACATCATCTAGCCAACCACATCAATTCCCCATTTACTTACCCTTTGTCACAAATTTTAGCCTTGTCTTTTCTTGAACCTTAAGCCTATTCTTTCATACGCCTTAAGGGGCTCTCCTCAACTCTTCCTTAGGCTATCTCTCTGTAGCAATCATCAGGCATCCTCCTCAAAGCATCGCATTGCAGCATTTCCTCCATGTTCTCTCCTCATGCAACATTTAGCTCAAGTCACTGATTTGGGCAAATCAAAGTCACATCCCAATACCTCATCCCTTACCATTACCACCCAAAAAAGCTAAGCCAAGACCCATGACTCCACAAAATTCACTAGCCTTACCTTACTCCATCAACCATTGCCCCAGCCTCGATCAAGCTGAGGGCTCACCCACTAAACCAACCATCAATACCACAAATTAAGCCATTCCCACACACCCAAACCCCATGGGTTGGGGGCTCACTTGCATTCACAAGCATCGCCTTCGTTCGAATGGGGGCTTGAGATGACTTCATCTCATACTTTAAAAACATCTTACCATTAGTCAATTTCCTTGGTCATTTCATGCATTAGATCTAAGAATAGACTTGCATTACACATATAGCCATTACAAACACTTCATAAGCATTGAGTCTACATACATCATCATGCATATGCATCCTACACATTACACATTGAATATTGCACATTGCACCACCTCTACACGAGGCTCGGGCCCATCTTACATGTAGTTGCCTACACACGCCTATACGGCATTCATCGCTATACGCGATTGTTGCTACACACAACATTCTTCCCGAAAAGCCAAGGTCAGCCGTAGGGAAGGCATCTACATCATAACTCTCCCCGAAAAGCCAAGGTCAGCCGTAGGGGAACTTTCCGAAGGAACGAGGCGCTTCCAACGGAACTTACATTACTTCTTCCCGAAAAGCCAAGGTCAGCCGTAGGGAAGGCATCTACATCATAACTCTCCCCGAAAAGCCAAGGTCAGCCGTAGGGGAAATCTCCGAAGGAACGAGGCGCTTCCAACGGAGCTAACATCCATTACTTCTTCCCGAAAAGCCAAGGTCAGCCGTAGGGGAAATCTCCGAAGGAACGAGGTGCTTCCAACGGAACTTACATTACTTCTTCCCGAAAAGCCAAGGTCAGCCGTAGGGAAGGCATCTATATCATAACTCTCCCCGAAAAGCCAAGGACAGCCGTAGGGGAAATCTCTGAAGGAACGAGGCGCTTCCAACGGAGCTAACAACCATTACTTCTTCCCGAAAAGCCAAGGTCAACCGTAGGGAAGGCATCTACATCATCACTCTCCCCGAAAAGCCAAGGTCAACCGTAGGGGAAATTTCCGAAGGAACGAGGCGCTTCCAACGGAACTTACGTTACCTCTTCCCAAAAAGCCAAGGTCAGCCGTAAGGAAGAAATCTGCATCATTACTTTTCCCGAAAAGCCAAGGTCAGCCGTAAGGAAAGTCACTTGAGGAACGAGGAGCTTCCGAAGGAATTCATCACGTTATTCTTCCTGAAAAGCCATGGTCAGCCGTAGGGAAGATCTCTGAAGGAATCAGCCATTTCCGACAGATTTGCATCATCATTTTCTCCTGAAAAGCCAAGGCCAGCCGTAGGGAGAAAACCGCCCGAGGATCCAGGCGCTTCCGAGGGCATAAAACCGCAAGGGGCGCGGTAACAGGTAAAACTAACCTTTGCTTTGCAAGTACTGGCGAAAAAGGGTAACTCGGGGTCGTAGAACGTCTTAAGTTGCTCTCCGTCCCAAATCGAATACTTTGACTTTTGTCTTACGAGACTTTCGTCTCTCCAGACTCAGTCAAAGTGGGGGCTTCTGTAGACACCTAAATGTGTCTCCCCAAATGAGTAATCGATGATGAAACATACCACGTGTCGCGATCGATTTGACTCTGAAAAGACGCAGCCGAACTCGTGAAAAAGCTTGAAATATGTGAAGTAATACTCGGAACCATGAAGCAAAGGTCAAATAAAAGGCAAAAAGTATTTTCTTTTATTTATATTAATTTTTAGAATTTTCTTTTTAACTTTAGGAATTTTTAAAATAATTTATACTGGTGATTTTCATGATTTTCACTTTTCATTGCATTCTTCTCATTTTTCTGAGTTCACCAGTATTTTTAGATTATTTTTCTGATTTTTCTACAATTTTCTATGATTTTTACAATATTTACAAAAATCAAAATACGCAAAAAATACAAAAAATGCAGAAAATTCACAAAAAATACCGTAGAAATATGGGAATGTTCTAGAATCGATTTCTTGGGGAAGAGGGCATCCACATTCAATGAACATAACCCGGAATCGCAAGAAGATTCGCGTATAATCACGATAGTAATCGAGAATATATACGCTCAAGAAGCGTATATACGCTCCCTCGAGCGTATATACGCTCCTAGGAGCATATATATGCTCCTCTTGAGCGTATATACGCTCCCTTTTTCAGCGTATATACGCTCAGTTCCTCATACGTGCCTATAAATACATGCCTTTGCTTCACTTTCGGGGGGACTGGACACACGTTCACGAGCACATACATTCTGCCTACACTCACTCTCACTCCTTACTCATACAATCACGAGTTCTTGCTACCTTTCGGGTCACTTCAAAGAGCGATATTGAGGTATACCTCTGAGACTACTCAACTTAAAACACTCATTTCGCTATCTATTAATTTGATTAACAATTAATACGAGTTTTAATTCGATTAACAAGATGTAGAAACTCACTCGTTATTCGCCTCTTGTAAATATGTAGGAGTCTCATCACTTTTTACTATTTTCAATAGTTTTCATCTTTATTATTATTGCTGCTTGTCATTGCTAACATTTTCTCGTCATCTTGCATAGCGACCCTTGGCGAACACTTCAAATTTCATTAAAAACTAACTCTTATTTTGTTTGCAGTCTCAAGGTAGGAATGGCGCATATGTACATATTACCTATTACTTTGCGTATTGTATATATTCGTTTCGTTTCGTTTATATTATACCTTGCATCACTTGTATTTGTTTTGTTAAATAAGACTGAAAATTATGTGAATCACTTTAAAGTAAGATTAATCATGGACAACCGGCTTTTAGGCACCCTTTTAATTTGACTAATATCAAGTGATCATAATTTCTAGGCTAGGTAGTTGTTTGTGCATAATAGAAACCCACTGTTGTAGTAACTTTTAGGGCTAGTGCGCTAATAAGGTTTTGAATATGTAAGTTGTGTGCATCCAATAATCGTGTTTTAATGGAATTACAATGAGACCGAGTAGAGGCCGCTACATGCGGGCGGATTGGGTCAAAGATTCAATCCGTACCATGTCCCCGAACCCACAAACTGGTTACTGGATCAGAACGTGGGGCCATTGTTTTGGCACCAACGTTTCGGGCGTCCGTGATTAACCTTTATAGGCACGGTGGCGATCCCCTTACTCGACAACACTCCCCCAACGCACTCACGTGCGGGTTCTGTGGCTCAAGCCCACAACACACACATCGATGTAGGCCCAAGCCCCCCCGCGGGGTTGGCTACTGTAGACACCTGAAAATGTGTCTCCCCAAATGAGTAATCCGTGATGAAACATACCGCGTCTCGCGTTTTGTTTCGAATTAGAAAAGATGCTTTGAATTCATAAAAGTTGGAAATATGCGAGGTCGTAGTCGGAAATATTGAGCAAAGGTCAAAGGCAAGGCAAAAATAGTTTCTTTCGGTTTTTTCAAAGGTTTTCAAAGGTTTTCAAAGGTTTTCGAAGGCGATTCTCATGCTTTTTGATGTTCATCATGACCGTCACATTTTTCTGAATCCGCCAGTATTTTTAAATTATTTTTCTGATTTTTCTATGATTTTCTATGAATTTTGCAATGTTTAAATACGCAGAATACGCAGAAAATACATGAATAATTAGAAAAATACTCCGGAAATACGTGGAACCTTCTAGAACATTCTAGAACTCCTTGCTTGGAGAGCAAGGGTGTCTAGGTGCGTCGAATCAAGGAAATCACGAATAAAATCGGAGGAAATCAAAATATTTCGAAGTTTTTGGAAAAAATACACAAAATCATTGAGCGTATATACGCAACTGATGAGCGTATATACGCTCAACATGAGCGTATATACGCTCAACAGTAGCGTATATACGCTCACCTTATACACACGAAATTTCCAAAAAATAAGGAAAGAAGCAGCGTATATACGCTGTATACGAGCGTATATACGCAGGAAGCAGCGTATATACGCTCGTATACAGCGTATATACGCAGGTTTATTTTGCTCAAAAACTTGCCTCGTGCCTATAAATACACTCGACTTCTTAACGACTTCACTTCCTACGCATACTCTCTCTCTCTCTAAAACACTCAAAACACATTATACATTCGTTTTAGTTCAAAGCATCGATTCTCTTTCGAATCAACAAGCGATAACAAAGGTTGAATTCTGAGATTACTCACCAATAATCTCTCTCACTTTCTTTTAATTTGACTAACCATTGTTATGAGTTTTTAATATAATTAAAGCAATGTAGAAACTCACTTTTAATCGTTCATGTAAATATGTAGGGTTTTCTTAACGTTTTCATTGTTTTCATTGTTTCGTTTTTCATCCTTTTCATTTCGTTCATTATTATTATCCATTGTAATTACTAACAATTCTTTATTCTTGTATAGCAATTCGAGGCGAAAGAACCATTGCGCTTGCGTTTTTATCAAGGACTAACAATCGTTTTCTTTGTTTTCATGTAGCGATTCAAGGCAAAGGATTCGTTTCATTGCGTTTTACAAACTAACTTTTGTTTTCTTTGCAGATTTAGGGTAAGATGAGTTTGCATATACTTTGAAGTTTATGCACTTCATATTATTGCATCTTGTCATTATTGTATAACTTCGTATATATGTTTTGCTAAACAAAGACCGGAATTATGTGAATCACTTTAAATCAGATTAACTATGGACAACCTGTTTTAGGCACCGTTTTAATATGATTAATGCAAAGTGGTCACAATTTCTAGGTTAGGTAGTCTCTTGTGCATAATAGTAACACACTCTCATAGTAATTTTAGGGTTAGAACGCTCCTAAGGTACTAAATATGTAAGTTGTGTGCATCCAATAAATCGTGATTAAGGGAATTACAATGAGACCGAGTAGAGGCCGCTACATGCGGGCGAATTGGGTTACAGATCTGATTCGAACCATGTCCCCGAACCCACGACTGGTTACTTGATTGGACGTGGGGCCATTGATTTGGCACCAACGTTTCGGGCGTCCGTGAATAACCTATCTAGGCACGGTGGCGACTCCCCTCACTCGACAACACTACCCCAACGCACTCACGTGCGGGATTCCGTGGCTCAAGCCCACGCACAAAGCACCTCGATGTAGTACCAAGCCGCGCGCCCGCTATACGCTGAGGGCGCGGCCCACGTCCTACAATTTGGCGACTTCACTGGGGATAATCACCGTTAGGTGAAGTGGACAGACTTGAAAAGTCTCGTAATTCCATCATCACGTTTATTGGATTTTGCATTTTGCATGTGACCTTTCGAATAAGGTCGCGCCTTAGGCTCCTTGGTCTCGATATGGGCATGTTCTATGCTCGAGACTACCATAAGGGGGGATACTACCTTGGCTGCATGTGGTTAATTGATCGCATGGCTAAGGCAAGTCCTATCCCGCCCATGCCATGTGTGCACGTGTTACTGATGCGTGTGCATAAAGGGTATCTTGGCCATACATCGCTAATTGCAAGTGGTGAAAACTGGACCAAGCTCTGCCCTTAGGCGTGGTACACTCTCTGACTTAACCTAGACTGACCATAGTTGGCTTGCCGTCATGTGTCTTGTATATATGTGCATGTATGGGTCCTAGCCATTGTACAGTTCTAGACATTAACACAACACTTTCATATAGTCCATGGTCATCTTTTAGTTCACATCATGCATTTCATAGCCTATAGTGACTTTAGTTGACCTCTGCCCTAGTCTGTGACCATAGTTCACTAGGACTTTGTCCTTCAGACCTTCGACCTTAGTCCACACAGACTTTGACCCTAGGTTTTGACCCTTGATCATTAGAGTCCACATAGACTCTGATCTTAGGTCTTGACCCTTGACTACTAGGGTAGGCACAGACTTTGACCTTAGACGTTGACTTTAGACTCACATTAGGTTTGACCTTGCATTCAGCCAACACAGGCTCGACATCTAGGCGTGACCCTAACCACTTAGGACATGTGCATACATTCTCACGTCATTTGGTGCCCTTTCAAAAAAAAAAAAATCAAAAAAAAAATTCAAAAAAATTCAAAAAAATTCAAAAAAAATCAAAAATTTTCAAAAAAACGAAAGGGCACCTTGCATTCATACATTCTAGGAAAGATGACCATGGAATTAGGACATGCATTTGCATCTGCATTCATTCAATAATGACCAAGGAAGTTCACTAAGGGTTTATTTCTTTTTGAAACAGGGGTGAAGCCGTCTCCATAGCCCTTGCTCGACCCAAAGAGTTTGAGCCCTCAGCCCAGTCCAAACCTAACCTTCCTCTAACCTTCCTTGATCCCTCAGCCCAATCCAAACCTAGCCTTCCTCCAACCTTCATCATTCATCAGCCCTAACACCACACCCTCAGCCCAGTCCAAACCTAACCTTCCTCTAACCTTCATTGATCCCTCAGCCCAATCCAAACCTAGCCTTCCCAACCTTCATCATTCATCAGCCCTAACACCACCCCCTCAGCCCAATCCAGAAACCTTCCTCCAACCTTCAGCCTTAACACTCATTACCCATCAGCCTTAGCACCACAAAATGGCCTCCCAACAAGAAAAGCTCCAAAAGCTTACCGAGCAAGTTCAACAGCTTGAGGCTAAGATCAAGGAATTGAACTCGGGCCCTTCCTTGGACAAGCTGTTTGAAAAGGCAATCAAAAAAGCCACCGACCCCACCTTCTACCAAGACCAACCTCCTCTTGACCCCAACCTTGCAACCAAGCTGCCAAAGGATTTCTCAGCCGAAGACGTACCCAAGTTCAAGCCAACTGATGACCCTCGATTCCATATAAAGGGATTTAAGACCACCATGGCACTTAAAGGGATTGACCCTGCCTTGTTTCCAATGGTCTTTCCCCTTTCCTTGGAACCGATATGTCAAAAGTGGTTCTTTTCACTTCCTGAGAAAGAAATAGCTACTTGGGAAGACATCATCCACGCATTCATGGCAAGATACAAGGGTAACATTCAGACCCAAACATCCTTCCGAGAGCTTGAAATCCTTAACCAGGGAGAGAACGAGGGGTTCACCACCTATCTGACTAGATGGAGAGGAGTTGCTGCCACCCTAGTCTCCGCCTACTGAAGAAGAGATGGTCAAGACCTTCATTTCTAACCTCCAGCCAGAATACAAAGATCATCTCAAGTATCGAGGCCTTACCACATTCGCAAAGGTCTACGACATTGGAGTGGACATAGAGAATGATCTTCTTCAATTCACATGAGTCAGTTGGAGTCTTAGCTTTAGGATCGAGTCGGAGAGTCCCTTTCCCTAGACTATGTACTTTTCTTTTTCCATTTCGAGTCTATGTCATTAGGTTTAGGATTAAGTTCTGCAATTAGCCTCTATGTAATAAATTCTTTTTTAATAAAAGTTTCTTTTTTCTCATTTTCTTTAGCCTCCATATAGTTTGTGCTTCTAACTTTAATGGAATCAAATTAATGATCGACCTCACAATTCAAGGGACATTGCCAAGAGAGGCCTTCTTTCATAGCTCCACAAAACAACCTCTTCCCTCCATTCCCTTCATCAAATCAAAATCCCTTGCAACCCCTTGAGCCGTAAACACTATCATTCAGCCTATCATTCTTTCATCACCCACATCGACCTAACCCTTTGGACCAAACGGTGCGTAGGAAAAGACATGTGCAAAAGAAAAGAGAAGAATAAAATGGGCAAAACAAAAAAGCAAAAAATTCAAAGTTCAATGCCAGTCATCACAAATGCAAATCAATTGTCAAATCCAAAGTTCAAAGCCCAATTCAAACAAAAAGCAAAAGTCTAAAAAGCACACTGCGCACCGTGGGTCACTTCATGATCATCAAGCCTTTTTCAACCCTCAAACCACAGCCTCACATTACAACCACAAAAGCCCTCTCACACGAGGCATTGTCCAAATCATCACGAGAACTACGACGGTCTGATTCCAAAAGGATACGTAGGAAGCCTCTTCTCGAGGTCCGACCCAATTCTGAGGATCATCATATGGTTTGATTCTCTTAAAGTCAGAAGCACAAATTCCTAGTGTAGCACCCGACATAGACTCGAGTTTGAACCTACATCATCTAGCCAACCACATCAATTCCCCATTCACTTACCCTCAGTCACAAATTTTAGCCTTGCATTTTCTTGAACCTTTAGCCTATTCTTTCGTACACCTTAAGGGTCTCTCCTCAACTCGTCCTTAGGCTATCACTCTGCAGCATTCATCAGGCATTCTCCTCAAAGCATCGCATTGCAGCATTTCCTCCATGTTCGCTCCTCGTGCAGCATTCTGCTCAAGTTACTGATTTGGGCAAATCGAATCACATCCCTCATTCCTCTCTCCTCATGCAGCATTCAGCTCAAGTTACTGATTTGGGCAAATCAAAAACACATCCCTCACCACCACAAAGAGCTAAGCCAAAACCCATGACTCCACAACATTCACTAGCCTTACCTTGCCTTACATCAACCATTGCCCTAACCAAGCAAGCTCATCAAGCTGAGGGCTCACCCACTAAACCAACCATCAACACCACAAATTAAGCCATTCCCAACACCCAAAACCTCATGGGTTGGGGGCTCACTTGTAATCACAAGCATCACTTTTGCTCGAATGGGGGCTTGAGACGGCTCCATCCCGCAATCCAAAAGCATCTTACCATTAGTCAATTTCCTTGGTCATTTCATGCATTAGATCTAAGAATAGACTTGCATTACACATATAGCTATTGCAAACACTTCATAAGCATCATTGCGCATTGAGTTTACAAACATCATCATGCATATGCATCCTGCACAAACACATTACATTGCACA
>SNQN01000694.1:0-29288 GCA_008642245.1 Bassia scoparia
AAGCCAGTTACTGTGTGATCTCGTCGCCCTGTGGTGCAAAAGTAACTGACGGACTTTTCCAGATGGTGTTGCGAAGAAAGAGAGTAACCGGACTAGTTAACTTAAAACCAGAAATTAAGTGGCTTGGTTCACACAACTTATGCATTAAAAAGTGGTAGTTGTGTACAAATTTTTCTTCAAATTATTATGATTATATTAAGCTTAGAAAAATGATATATACTCCACATATCATCAATTATGTAAATGGATACATCACCCGACTGTTTATATTTTATTTGTATCTCGTTTGCCTCTATCGATTCACACATAAATCAATTCGTACATAATGAATCTAATAAGTTTGCATCAGCTGCATACTTCCCTACACATACATCACTAACGAAACAATCAAAATTGAATTGAGTTTTACAATCAATTTGCTAGATTGTGAATCGAAAAAACTTATATGCTAGATTCTCATGTTCAGTCGTTCAAGGCAGTGCATGGCCCATTCACAATATCTCACCATATCCGTCCAAACTTCAAACCTTTAAAGCCCAATTATCGTCAGTTATCACTAGTAGAAATTTGTTTGATTGATGTAAGAATAAGATGTTGGTTGCAATATTTCATTCCTCCCAGCTTCATCTGTTCCATTAACCTGCATTGAAGTATTATTATTCATGCTTCTGTACCGTTGACTGTAATTGTAAGGAAATATACATGCATTCTAACCAGTCACACAAGCGCGTCATCATAAAAAAATTAAATCCGTAAAAATACATGCACGCCATCAATTATATAAAATTAGTCCTCTAAAAGAGAAAGGCGGGAACTGGCAGCTTACCGCCTTTCAACAAACCGACAAGCACTCCTCTGTCAAGTAAAATATGCATAGCTTGTATGTCATTTATACCTAATTAGCTAAAACACCATCAATCACCAAGATTAAAAAATTTAAACAAGGATTGATATTATGAAAAAATAGTATAACATTGAAGATTATTTCAATAAATCATTACGAATAATATTTTAACATTGATCTTTCCACAATAAAATTTGCCACGATTAAAATCTTATATACATAAAATTATTCAAGTATCGATACAAAGAATACAGATACAACAAAATATTTACATCAGATTTTGATTCTGCTAAACATATGTATTAATTTTATTAAAAAAATATTGAATAAATATCGGAAAACACTTTAAAACCTTGCATGAATATGGTTGAAAGATGAAACAAAAAGATAGGAAAAACGTAAAAACTTGTAGTATACCAGAAATAAAAATGAGGGCAAAAAAGAAAAAAAAGAATGAAACCAAACATATCATACACATTACACCCCCATATTTCCACATGCAAGCATGTGAGTAAGATCGCCTTCTTCTTTAAATATTATTTATCATTTTGATTGGTAACCACTGTATGGGAGGTTTATGCATGTATGGTCCCCTTAACTTAATTCTTTTTTTGCTACAACAAACTCTCAATTGACGCTCCCATTTATATAGCCCCTCGAGGATGTCCCTTAGCTCATGTGCTAAAAAGAGCAAGGGACCCGGGTGATGTTTCGGGTTCGATCCTTTCCCCCACTCACATCATTAGGAGCRTTGTATGTAGGATCRCGTATGTGTACCTTTCCTGTTAAAGAATAAAAATTATATATACAACACCTATCATATATGTTTAACACCCGTCATTTTTCAAAACAACAATGAACATTTGCAATATCTAATCAGGAGTGTGGCTGATTGATGAACATTTTCCATCATATAAGCTTAGTTATAATAATCTCGATCGAGTTAAAATTTATAAGGACATCTTGTTCCTCTCTATATATGTGTTGATCGGCTATATTAGTAAGTTATTGTCTCGCATTGGAGTAGATCGAGTTGAATGAAAGCTTGTATGTACATTCCTATATGTACGTGGGTCGTCACCCCATTAGTTAAGCAAAAGGAGAGTTTAATCAAGTCATGTTTTAAATCACTAGGCTAATATTCCAGTGCCATAAAACAGATTTCTACATCATACACACCTATATTCCGACCCCCACTAGACTATATATTAATTAGGGATTGAACATGACATTTTGTAAAAGATAAGTGAAGAGTTTCAAAATTTTTTGTTAAGTCATAATGTTGTAACTTGCATGATTAGAGAATTGCCAGTCCACCACAGCAAAAATGCACGCTCAGATATATAATATATATTATCGAATGTTACGTAACAACTTTTAAAGTTAGTATAAATGTAAACAAATTAATTTAAACGCGTGCAGTTCGACAAAAATAGAAAGTCAACTGATTGAGCCATGGGCTTGGGTCTTAGCTTTAACTAGCACTATAAGCCACGCGATGCGCGTGCGGTCATTTTAAAATTTATATTAACTATTTACAATGAGAAATAAAACTTATGCAGTTTCGTTGAACATATTATAATTCAAATTAACAATGAGGTGAATTATTGTTGATTTCAAATTTTTGATGCATTTTTCTTTTTATTGAATTTATAAGACAAAGAGTTTAATCATATTGGTGTGTTTATCAACAAATTACTTACACTAACCATATGAATAGTATAAATAAATATTATATGAGTAATTAATATATTTTCGAATAAGAATTTTTAGCTATTTAATTCAATATTTTTTTCAAAATAATTTTTAATAATTAAGTGATTCATGAGAATAATTTAGTCAATGTAATTAATAAATTTTTATTCGAATTTAATAATCATACTAATAATTAAACTTTTCATTTTCTTATTTGTGAGAATAAATAGTCAATGTACTTAAGTTTTATTAATTCATATACTTTTATATTGCTTTATAAATAACAAAAAAAGAGATTTCATTTTTTTAAGTAAGGGTATTTAAGACTTTTACATCATTAAGGGTGATTAAGTCTTTTAAGAGGGGACACCATCTTCCTCCCCCTTCCCTTATATAATAGAGATGGGCAACAGCAACTTGAAAACAATGATTTAGCCCACTATCACTCTTGCATTGACTAGCACAAGAAGAATGAGAATTGGCAATGGGGTATCTGCAAATTATGATCACAATAGTAGTAGTAGTAGTATAGTAGTAGTAGTAGTACACTTGTACAGCTTATAGAGCTGTTTGACTACATGTATTTTATTCTACTCTTCTTTTTTTCAAATCGAAAAATAATGGATTGGATATCTCTTTACCTATGTTGGACGACAAACAAAGGCCTTGATACATTAATTCAACGGTGATTGGTGTTAGAAAACCACCAAAATTACAAGTAGTTGAGTGACTTGAGTCCCACTAAATTCGAATCATCCCATATAGATTCAACAACGTGTATATATATAGAATTTCATTTCATGATGGTGTCCATATATTGACAGTCAAACAATGAATAATTTTGTAATATCATCAATAGTTAGAATTTGAGAGGAGTTTATGATTATGTACAAACTGAACTAAGAACGATTTTCATCCCCACATATCTATTCAATAGAAAATAAAAAAAAGAAGTTTATACAAGGTACATACTTTCTTTCATAAATAAATAATTTTAATCTTTTAGTGTTATTGATTATGAACAGGCTTTAAAAAAAGGAGAATTTGGATTTGGGAGTGTCAAATGTTACTTATAGTTTTTTCACTCTAATAAAGTTAACTTTCTCTGACTTAAAAGAAAATCTTTAAATATATCCATTTAAATAAGTGTTGTAATGTGTTAGGGTAGGTGAAATGGATATTTTTGAAGAATTTTTCTTTCAAACTCTTTCATAATTGTATACTTTCTCCGTTCTCTACCATTCAGGATGAGTACACAAGAATTAAGGAAAAAGTGTACCCAAAAGATGAATATTATATGATAAACAAGAATGAGAAAAGTTGATTGAGGAAGAAAGGTTAAAAGTGATCCACATGCAATGAATTTACATTATTATATTATGTGTTATATGAATATAATTGTAATTTTTAGGGGGACATTTACCCTAAAAAGAAATGATGCAAGCATTGCAACTTCCTAAATAAAAAAGGATGCAACTAAAACATAACGGAGGAAGTATATCAATGGTTACTTGAGATTTGTAGCCCGCATTTATGTGGATGAAAAAAAGTGTTGTGATTATATTTTGACTTGTAGTATTATTGATTTTAATCCAATAAGACTTGCATGCCTATATTTTGATATTTATCTTAAAAGGAAGATATTTTCACAATTACAAACAACGTCATTTTAATGTATACAACTTTTAGAAACCGATAAGTATTAATACGATAAAGTAAAAAAAAATGAGAGAATGATAAAGGAGGGAAAAGAGGTGGGCTCATGATATGGTGGGCTCGCAGAACGATGGCACAGAATGGGCCAAGACAGCAAATGGGGGAAGTTCAGATCAGAAAACAAATGGGACCCAATTCTGTTTGTCAGGTCCACTTCAATTCATTTCCGCATCAGCTTCATTTTCAGTTTGTTGTTTTGGGCTTTTTCTTTACCCAACTGCTGCCTTTTATTTGTCACTTTACCCCTTCTTTTATTCATTTTTAACTTTATTAACCTTTTGGTATAAGTATATAATTCTCTTTTACATTGCTACTAATAATAATAATAATTTCATATTTTTTTTATATGTAGTAAAACAAGTGAGTAATTGAAGAAGCAAGTGATGATAGAGTACTCGGACAAGAAACATAGAGTTCCTAAAATTTGGTGTACTTTCTTACGTGATGAGTAGTCATTTTTGATAGTAGGTGATCTTGGCCTTTTCTTCTCTGGAAAAACTTACACTAATCATTACTAATTCAGATAGACGTTCTAATATTCAGTGTAGCGAGCCTCTGAGCATGTGCAAATAGCACGATGGCATAAGACAACGAGAAGAAAATGACTCAAAAAATTCATCAAGTAGGTATATAATAGATTCACGTGGCAAGAAGAGCAACGAAGAATGAAGAGTCGCTTTAATAACAGTTAAAAAAAAAAAGAAGAGGAGACGGCGTCGTATAAGGCATAGGCGAGAGGCCCCCCACTCCCCAGGTGGACAAAAAACAGTATTAGCGCCGGCGTATTTTCAGCTCCCACTCTTTCGAGGGTCCTCCGATCCTCCCCTTCTTTTCAGCACTTGATTCTCTACTTAAGAACACAGTTACAGTTACACAGTACTTAGTCTCATGAGTAACAAATACAGTGCCATAGTAGGTAATAGGTATGTAGCTGATATATACTGTGTGCGTGTCAGATGTTATTTTGTTAAAATCCAATCTCCATCATCATTCATCATTATACATAGGAGCTCATGTACGACGACGCATGAATATATATGCTGTCCCACGTTGAAAATAATAAGAGTACGCCAAACATTGTCTCAACGRGTTGTAACATTGTCCGTCAATCTTTGTTGCGTTCARCAAGTGTACTGTTGATCCSCTCTATATCTATGAGTATCTACTTTCCTTCATATGTGCATGGTTTTGAGTTAATCCCATTTAATACCTTTTTTTGTTTCACATATTTAAGCAAGTAATTATAACACAACAGAATTGAGATGTTGCAGGTTGTTGTTTTTTTGGTGCAGGTTGTTCATGCGTGGGAAATAGGGTTGCGAAAATGTTGGGAATATAAGATCCGATACATTAWGAAAATATCGTGTGTGATATATTTTCATCATATAAATATATAATAATAGAAAATTATACCTAATATAAGCATTCATCAATTATAAGTAACAAGTAAGGAACAGAATTCAACCCCAAACTTAATTCTTGACGAAAAATGAATGAGGGAATGCGAAAATCATCATTAGCTTTTGGGTTGAAATAATGGATTAGTAATGATAAACGAAAAAAACAGACGGAACATGGAATTCTGGCATTCTGCAAAAGCCTTACCCCAACAATAATTTTACATAATAATAATAATAATAATGTATATAATGATGTGGGACAAAAACTGTATTAATAACTAATCATTAAGAACAAGTATAGTATATGATACACTGTGTATATATATAAGTACGTACAGTATATGGAAATTGCGCCCACCTCAGCACCTCTGATTTGTCCTTTAATCGAGAAATAGCTACAATTCACTAAACTCTTACAGCAAACAATTAGGTTGCAGATTCAAGCATATATATGACAGTAAGCAGTGATTATTACTTGTATTATTATTGGTTATTGAAATATGATAAAGATTGAAATAACATAACATAACACATGCATGCATGAATGTAGTAGAAATAATAATGTGGGTGATTTGATTTGATWTGATTTGATTTGATAAGGGGTGGGTATTTAGGCCAAACATGCCCTCGTGTGCACTGCCAGTGTACTGGTAGATGAGAGCCAGACACAAAACAAGAAGCATGATTTTTGAATTATGACTCACATGATGAGATGTTTCGGCTACCTACATACATACTACTGTTAACTCTCTCTCTCTNGTACAGTATATGGAAATTGCGCCCACCTCAGCACCTCTGATTTGTCCTTTAATCGAGAAATAGCTACAATTCACTAAACTCTTACAGCAAACAATTAGGTTGCAGATTCAAGCATATATATGACAGTAAGCAGTGATTATTACTTGTATTATTATTGGTTATTGAAATATGATAAAGATTGAAATAACATAACATAACACATGCATGCATGAATGTAGTAGAAATAATAATGTGGGTGATTTGATTTGATWTGATTTGATTTGATAAGGGGTGGGTATTTAGGCCAAACATGCCCTCGTGTGCACTGCCAGTGTACTGGTAGATGAGAGCCAGACACAAAACAAGAAGCATGATTTTTGAATTATGACTCACATGATGAGATGTTTCGGCTACCTACATACATACTACTGTTAACTCTCTCTCTCTCTCTCTCTCTCTCTTTTTCTTTGTCATCATCTCTTATTCTCTTTATATTATCTTAATTTATTTTGTGTTTTGTATAACTTTTTTCATCAATGAAATTGATAATGAGTGTTACATATTTTGTGTTTAATTTTTATTATTTGCATTCAACCATGGAATTGAAGAAAAATGAGGCCCGTAGAGTAGCCAAGATGTACAAATATTACATTGTCCAAAATTGATATAATGCAAGTAATTTGGTACTACTAAACAAAAAAAAAAAAATGACGACATAGTTGCAAATAATAAAGAACGGATAAGACTGTACAAATTTTCAATCATGACCCTTTTTTTAGAGCATGCACAATGAAGTCCTCTTCGTCATCCTCTCTTTACTCATGGAAGAGGATTCCCATTGTTGTGGGAGTTAAAAAGAGGATCCTCATTGTGCGTTTTGGGACTTTGGCTTGGGTTTTGGCGCGCTTTGCCGGGGTTTTAGGCTGTGGTCTGGTGCAAATGACCTTGGTTCTAACCTAAGGTTGGGCTGGGTACTAACGTGGGGTTGGTGTAGGTGTCAATTAAGGGCTTCATATTCGTTTGGGCAAGCACCTGATAGCTGTGAAAATTGTTCGTCTAATCATCTATTGTGGTAAGTGAAATTAAACTATGTCTAAGAATTGTTTGAGTTGATTAGGTGTTTTCATGGAATATAATTGGATGCATTAGTTGCTCAAGTTATTTGATTATATAGGTGGTCGTACATGTTCCAACYATCTCATAGTCAAAATTGAAAGCTCTATATTACTTGCTATTACTGAATCAAATGGTTTTTGTCTCACAGCATGTTTATGGGTGTACGTAGTTACTTTTGTGCTTTCACTACTTTGCATTTACTGAATCAGTATATATAGAAAACATAYCATAACTTAGTTCATAAARGATGCTTTAGGAATTCGAAAGGTTGTATGGACAATGAAACAGATGGAACAATGTTAGACTGATGTAGGAATTCYAAAGGTTATTTTAGATTATTCTAAGATTTTATTAGATTAAAACTAAGTTATGTTATGTTTTCTWTATATACTGATGTAATTGTATGGAAAARAATACACAATGCAAGCAATACAAGTTCACGTATCATTTGTTGTTATATATAGCCTGTATTTTTGGGATGGTTGGTAGTAGTCCCAACTACCTGAACAATGTGATTCCGATCTCGCTATTTGTTTTTTAAGAAGACTTGTTTTAACTTGATTAAACAAACCTAAGCAGATATGAAATCTGAAGTACGTCAATCTTACATATATTGACTTTATTTTTTGATGCTTGAATTATTCATTCTGCTTCATAGAACTTGTGTTACTTTGAATGTAACAACAAAATATGCACTTTTGTTCTTAATATGTAGCACTTGTGTAGGCCCAGTAAGATGACTCTTGTTTAGTTCCCTAGTTTAATACCACTCACATGACATTAAAAATGATWACTTTAATGCAAAACAATGAAAATGGCTAGCATATTTGATATTGCTTGATCCCAAATTGATTGACCTATTTCATTTTGTGTTTAGTAATTACTAATTTAATTTCACTTGTGGTATTGTCTATTTTCGGTTCCATATATGACATTAATGCTTGGATTGAATAGTGCTTGAAATCTTGAATATACTAATGTGGCTCTTGAGCTTGTATAGCTCTATAAAATCTTGACATTATTAAAAGAACTTTGTCAAATTCAAACGTTACTATGAACTTCGCATGCAATAGCTTGTGATTAGAGCGGTCAGTTTGATTAGAATTTATAGAAACTGAAATGTTAATTGAAAATTGACTGAAAACTAAACTGATTCAAACTGATAATCGAAAATCAACTGTCGGGACTTAACTGGAACTGAACTGCAACTGAACTAAACAAACTGAAATTGAACTACAGTTGAACTAAACAAAGTAAAACTGAACTGCAACTGAATTGAAACAAACTGAAACTAAAATTAATTGCTTAAAACGGAAAAGGTTGATCAAATAATTGAATTGATATTCAACTAAACTTAAATTTAATCGAATTGAAATTCATCCTGAACAGAAACTTAACCAATAACCAAAAATATTTCTTTAATTACTAGCCCTTAATTGTAATAATAATAAAATAATAATAATAATAATAATAATAATAATTTATAAATATAATAATAATAATAATAATAATAATTAATAATAAAATAATATAAAAAATAATAATAATTAATATAATAATAATAATAATAATTAATATGCCATCAACCAATTATACTTTACTTAAGTTTTTATATTAGTTTAATTTGTTGGAGCTAAGAAATAATAATCAGCTTTAAAATTTTAGAAAGACAAAGTTTACATGGTCATTTATGCCTGATTTAAGTTTAACATTCCTTTTAATACTTATTATTATTTATTAATTAAATAAATAATTTTGATAATTCATATTAAAAATTATAATGTTAATAATTAACAATGAACTCAACAAGCTAGAGGTGATAAAAAAAAGTCCGGCCCGGCAAAGCTTGGCTCGAAATTTGCGGCTATTTGGTTCACGGGACTTTTTTGGGCCCAAAAACGGGGACACCGACCGGGCCCGACCCGAAATTTTCATTTTTTGTCCGGGCATCGGCGATTAAATTTTAGGCATTTTGGTTAAAATTTTGAGTTCGACCCGAAAAAGCCAACTAGGCCCGCACTTATTTTTCGAGCTTTGGGCACAAACTTTAAGCCCGAGCCCGATTATRGGGCCTCTATATTAAGGCAAGTCCGGCCCGAACTCGATCCGACCCATGATKACCTCTACAACAAGCCATATGCAAGCCAAATATTAAGCCCACCATTTTAAGCTCATTTGACTTGTGAAGATAAACAAATTTGTATTTTATAACTCTTCTCACCCAATGCATTTTAGAAATCTTTCCATGTGGGAATTGAACTTCACACTTCTCCTTTTCTCCTTTTCCATTTGATTTTATTAAAGGTTCCATTTGATTTCTACCCTTTTCTATTATTGGTGATTTATTTGAGTTTGGTATCGCTTATTTTGGTATTGAAACATTAATATAGTTATCTAAATTTTTAAACAAATTTGAAATATGAAACTAATTATAACGGTACTTGCTCTGATTCAATCATATGTTTTGGTTTCTTCATTGTCTTATACATGATCTTTTCAAGTGAGTTTAGTTTGCTTTTAAATTAGCTTGTAACAACATTTTGTTTGGTCTAATATTTAACTTATATCAACTACTATCACTTTAAATTAATATTAAACTGCATTATTATATTACAATAAATTGGGTCCAACTTCATATTTATATTTGTGATCACTCATTGGATTATCGAACTGCATTGAAAATTGGTATATAAACATTGATATGGATAATCATCCGAAATTGGAAAATAAGATCGAATATAATTTTTTCGACTACAATTAACTAAATTGGCTAATATGGAACAACCTAAACCCAAATCGATAAACTTTATTTATAACTAATATGTATTTTTGCTTTCAACTGAAATTAATTGTTAAGAAGCGAACATGAAAATAAAGTATCAAAGATGTCAAACTGCTATGGTTCAAACTGAACTAAATTGAAATTGAAATGAACCAATTAAGTTCAAACTGAAATAAATTGAAATTGAAAAGAACAAATTAAGTTCAACCTGAAATAAATGGAAAATGAACTGAACTTTTACTGAAATTTTAAAAAACTGGACTAAACTGAACTGAAATATTTCTTAACTGAACTGAACTGTTTACACATTGAACTGAAATCAGCTGAACTGAACTGTTATGGTTTAACTAGAACTGACTGAACTAACTGAATTCTCTACTTGTGATATATCATATCATATTAGAATAGCATTTGTAATTCAACATTTTTATATCATATAAGATTTCATATACTTCCTCCATATCGTTTTAATTGTAACAAATACCATATTTAGAAATATTATATTAATTGCAACAAACTCAAACTTTCTTAAAAAATTAATTGTATTGAAATTAAATCACTATATTACCCTCATTTTTTATGTTTAGTTTTTCATAACATCCACCTAACAAATCCTAATGTGTTTGATTTTTTTACATTATCATTAACCACTCCCTCCCTTTTTTAATATTTTCAAAGAAGATTTGTGCCTTTTTACCCAAAATTTCAAACTTAAAATCATCCAACTCTTCATTCTCGATCTTTCCTCTATCAAGAACCCTAAACCTAATTTCACTCCATCTTCTCACTCATCTCCATCCCAGATTCGTTGCTCTCTTCATTATTTCTTTTTCCATCTCAACTGAAATCGCATCTCTCTCTTCATCTATTTCTGAATCTCYTACTTGATTTTCAATTTCTTTTTTCTAAAGAACCCTAAAAATGCTAGATCTTGAACCACTTTTTGCGCAGATGATTGTAGAGGACTCAGTTGAAGAGTCTTTGTTCCTTGGTGATCTAATTGAAGGCATAGAAAAGGGTAACGTCTACCCTTGGAAGTTTTACGAATCTGAGGACAAAGAATGAAAGATTTCACATGTTGCGCTTAATGCTTTGGGTGAAATTCTAGGTAAATTGAACAATAGCGACGATTATTATTGTAAATACTTGAAGAATTTGGAGAACTACAAAGTGGAAGATGGTAAGAAGGCTTTATACGAGTACGAATATTGCAGGTTGTTTGACAAAGGTCAGATTCCGGTTACTGAAAAGGAAGTTCAGAAGGAGGACGAGGTGATTGTTGAGATATCAGTTGAAAGTCATGGTCTTGTAGTTGATTTTGGTGGAAGGAAGAGAAAAGGCTCAACATTTTGACATTTGTTGGTAATAAGGCTGTGACATTTTGATATTTGTGGTTTGACATTTTATTGAGGTTGTTATTGAGACTAATTTGATGGAATTTCGAAATCTATCCAAAGTTTGTTGGCTGAATTTCTGATGAAATTGTAGGTTAAATTTGGTAAATATTTGTTGAGACTTTCATTTTATTGATATTAATGCTTCATATTTAGACTATGGACAGTTTGTTGGATGAATTTGTTGGTGTTGATGAACAAGTCTTAATAGTTTGCCATAACTTGGTTTTTCATTGTTGGCTGAATTTCTTGTTGTTGCTTTTATTAAGGCTATTATTCACTAGTTGGTGAGCAAATTGTTGGTTTTTCATTGTTGGCTTTGAAACTGTTGCTTTTTCATGGTGTTGCTAAGCAAATTGTTGGCTTTGGAACTATTGCTTTTATTAAGGTTGTAATATTTTGACTATTGGTGTTGGTAATAGGGCTGTGATAGTGGTGTTATTGAAAGGTTTATACTACCTAAATTGATACCTAAATTCTATAGTATTTAGTTCTTAGATCCCTGTTTGTTATTTGGATGGCAGGTTTTTTTTTGGGGGGGAGGGGGGTCATAAGATGGATGCTGACATTAATCAAATAACTACATGTTTTGTTACCTCAATGACCATTGGTGAAAGGTCGTGTTACTATCTGAGCCTTTTTTTTTGGTTAATAAGCGAAATTTTATTAAGCTCAAAACACCACCAACAACAACCCTAAAAGGGCTACAACCAGAAACTACAAACAAAGATTAAGAAAATAATTTCTCAATCCAACACCTATCTCCTAAGCCTAAAGCACTAACAGAAATCACATTTAATCTATGCTTGAGTACATTCTTAATTTCATTACAAACAGAAGGAATAGTAGGCGCAGAAAGGTCCCAGAAGGCCTGGTTCCTAGCTCTCTAAAGAGAGTACAGAACAGCAGCAAAGGTAGCTTGAATGAGATTTTTCTTAATTTTAGAGCCCTTCATTCTTCTCCTAATCCAGCTAAACAGGTGCGAGATACTTTGCCATRTGAACTCAATCCCAAGCCACATACTTATATCCTGCCAAACACTGATGCTAAAGGGGCAATGCAACAGAAGGTGGTCTTGAGATTCACTCTCAGCCATACAAATACAACATAAATCATCATTGCATACCTGGAATTTATACAATCGAGCTTTAACCTGCAATCTATTAAGGGCAATCAACCAAGTCACAAATCTGTGTTTAGGCAAACTAAGGCGATTCCAAACAAAATTTCCCCAAGCCACCTTAGTATCTTGATTCTTGATGGTTTTGTAAGCTTTAGCAATTGAGAAATGCTTGCCTTGTCCAGGCTGCCATAGAGCAGAGCGAATGTTGTTCAAAAAATCCTTGGCAGAGCAAACCAATTTCCAAACCCAGCTGGCTGAACAAGGTGGCTTATAAGTCCACCATTTGTGGTTCTTCACATAAACCTGATGCACCCATCTCACCCATAGATTATCCTTCTTTTCAGCTATGTTCCACACAATCTTCCCCACTGCTAGGACGTTCCATAAACTCAAATCTCGAATACCAAGTCCACCATGCTTCTTCAGAGTAGTCACATTACTCCATTTCACATAACCTATCCTCTGGCTCATAGAATTGCCTTGCCATAAAAAGTCCCTGCACACCTTATTCAGACGATGGATTACATTTTTAGGCAAGACCAGAAATTGCATCCAATATGAGCAGATGCTCATCAAAACAGAATTAACCAAGGTCAGTCTTCCAGCAAAAGATAGATTCCTTGTTTGCCACATTCTGATTCTCAGAGTCATTCTTTCCACTAATTTCTCACAATCAACAGCAGTAAGTCTTTTATGATTGATTAAAGCCCCCAGATATTTGAAAGGCCATTTGCCCTTGCTAAACCCAGAAATACTGCACAGTTGATTCAAATCACCATCTCCCATATTTGAACTGTATAACTCAGATTTTTGCCTATTTGCAGCTAAGCCCGAAGTCTTTTCAAACAAGGTGAGTCCCCGGAGAAGAAGTTCACAACTCTGTCTATTTCCTTTGCAAAATAGCATGAGATCATCCGCAAAGCAAAGGCTATTGAGATCAAGATTTTTACATCTCGGATGAAAATTGAAGGAAGGCTTCTTTCCTATATATCTAAAGATCRGAGTGAGATACTCCATACAAAGTACAAATAGCAACGGTGAAAGTGGGTCTCCTTGCCGRAAGCCTCTTTTGGCTTCAAAATATCCATTGCAAATGCCATTGATAAGAATCGTGAAGCTTGCAGTGGAAACACAAGTCATGATAATCTCCATGAAGTCCTTAGGAAAACCTAGGAATGTCATAGCTTCTCTCAAAAGTCCCATTGTCACAGTATACCTACGCCTTATCCTGGAGGTCAACCTCATTAAACACCTTTGGAGAATTCTTCCTTTGTGTAATGTCTAACAATGTCTTGACAAACCAAGATGTTGTGAATAATCTGTCTACCCATCACAAAGGCTCCTTGACTTGCTGAGATAATATAGCAACAACCATTTTAAGCCTTGAACATATCAGTTTGGCAATAACCTTATTAGATAACATTGCAACAAGCAATGGGTCTATAGTCTGTAACAAGAGCAGGAACATTTAACCTTTGGAACTAGGTAATTGAAGTATGTTGTAGTGCGAGCATCTTGCCTTTTCCAAAAAATCCTTTATTGCAGCGATTATGGAATCACCTACTATGGCCCATGCATCTTTGAAAAACTTACTACTGTAACCATCTTGACCAGGACTTTTATCATTAGGAATACTCCACAAAGCATCCTTTATCTCAGCATCAGAAAAATTCAACTATAGCAGTGCTTTGTGACAATCAGATAAAACTAGTCCCTGCTCAATAATTTTCCATTTCACTTTGGTTCTTTTGTGTGGAATATACTGCATAAAGCTCGAGAAATGGCTCACAAAGAGATTCTGCACTTCAATTTGATCATGAATCCACTGTCCCGAACCATTCTGAATAGTGTTAATCCGGTTTGCTACGTTTCTCATTTTCAAGCTCTTGTGAAAAAGTGCAGTATTATCATCACCCTCTATTATCCAATCATGTTTAGCCTTTTGCCGAAGGAAGCTAACCAGGTTAGAATGCGCCATTTTGTATTGAAGATGTGCTTCATATTCCAGCTYACTTAGATTAWCATTTCGAGGATCTTGATGTAAGTCTTCCTGACATTTCCTTAGAGCATTAAGAGCTTGAACTTCTGCCATCTGAACATCACCAACTCTGGAATTTAACTTCTTCAACTCAGGTTTAAGAATCTTTAATTTCTGTTGTAGCCGAAACATGTGAGTGCCTGAAATATTGGTCTGCCATATTTGTCGAACAATATCCTGAAAATCATCAGCATTACTCCAAAAATTAAAGTATCTGAATGGTCGATGTCCTTTAGCATCTTTGTAGCTACTCAAAATTGCGGGACTGTGATCAACTATCTGAGCCTTACATACACTATGTTGGTATTTTAGGCTAAGTTAAGTTGATTTTACTTCCTGGATCCCTATTTTTATTTCTATTTCTAGTGATTCACACAAACYACTTACACACCACTAAAATATGCTGAAATCTAGTGGAATTCATTATGTGGTGAAGTACTTGGATGAGTGCTCCACAAATTGAACACCACAAGATTTTAGTGGAGACTAATAGTTGAGTAGAGCATTGTGTGAGAATTACTTTCCCATACCAAATGATGAAGGGATTCAGACACACAGTTGATAAACCACTATACTATGCTGAAATCTATTGTGGTRAAGTGTGTGTTGAAGTACTTGGATGAGTGCTCCACACATTTATTTTAATACGATTTCAGTGGGGACTTAGAGTGGATTATGACATTGTGTGAGAATCAATAAGCTGATGGTATTAATTAACACACAACCTTCAAAATAGATTTCATTTCATTAAAATTAAACTTCACACAAAATCATTTTCATTAAGTCAATAATTGTACTTTCTAGCAAATACTGACTGTCCACTTATGAAAAAAAAGCATACACAACACCCCCCCAAAAAAAACAAAGCGTTCTTACCTACRTGATGGTTATGCTTGGTAGTAAAAAAAAAGGTAACTATTTACATGATCTAGTCTTCATCCACTACTTGATCCTCACCTTCTTCTTCCATTCCACCTTCATAATAGTGCACAAACCTCTCATTAAGATACTCAACAACCTCATTCACATTTTTTYAATCCAACTTGACATTTTCTGGAAGAATCCTCAAATTCTCCATCCTTGCCTTCTCAATATGTGGAAACTTGTAATTGTTTCCCCCTTTGACTTTTAATATCTCAATCATACACATTTGTAATGACAGCCAACAATACTTTAGAAGGTGAGTGTCATAAAATGCATATGCTTCACTACCTTCTCTATAAGCTCATTCAAATTTTGGGGGAAAGATTAATATTGAGTTGATTGAAACCCAATGAACAATCCCAAGTCCAACACATAAAAAGGTCGGGTGATTGAGGTGGTTGAAAGACAAGCTGAATTTTAAAACCATTTGCATTGGGTGCCCTCTTGAACCCAGCATTCTCGTCTGTTATGTGAGGTCTTGCGTTGTATTGTTGAATATCAATTTCCTTTGACACATCTTGTGGCCATTGAGCCATGGTTGTTGGTATGTTATTGCCTATTAACATTTGTCTAATCACCTTTTGATTGACGTTCTGCACAACTTTAGTCTCCAATGTTCCCTTGACTCTATTATAGGATGTTTTCTTTGTTCTTTCATATTCAACAAATGGATAAATACCGAACTTACCYTCATGAATCATGCTGCCATTTTCATCATAAATTGGGCGACCTAGGACTCCCATGAACATAACTTTAATTTCGTACTTCTTAGATTGTTGACATCGGTATGGATCTTCTTCTTTGGGAAGAAGGATGAATCTCCTCTTCTTTGGGTTCAAATAGAACCATTTTTCATCAATATGGATTACATTCTTCATATTGTTGAAAACTTGGCAGCTTGTTCCGCTGTCCATGGTTGGATATGTTTCAATACCCATGCATCCTTGCTAACTTGTGATCATTAGTCACACTTGGGTGATTATTACTGGTGTGGCTTCTTAACTTTCCTTTTTTCAGCACCCTCTGTACCACATAGTGAGGCACTTTCAATGCTCCCGCAAAGGCTCTAGTGGTAGTTCTAAGATGTAGTGGAGCCCTTTGAATGAAAGCTTCATCATATTCTTTTGCTTTCTTCCACATTTACCCAATTTTTTGGATCCGACATCGATGACTTCCCCCAATCTTCTTTGTCTGTTAATGTCTTTAAATATTGAAATTGTGCTTCTACGGACACCAATTGTTGCTGCTAATTTAGTTTGTAAACCCCTTGATAACTTGTTTAATGTTAGATTTTGAGTATCTCATGAASAATATGATTTTTTTCTTGACAGTTAGATCTCCTTTTCTTCTACTTGAGAAGATACCTAACTGAATTTCTTCTTGTTCTTCTTCACTTGTTTCAGAAATTTGCTCCGAAGAATCTCCCACTAGTCCAGCCTCAGCAAGTAGGCAATCGATACTGTAAAAAACCATCCTCTTCGTGTGAAGCTGCCATTTTTTTTGGAGTTATAGCAGCTTCTTGCAATTTCAAGTGTGGCTAGTTAATTATGAAGTAATTAGTGATGTGTGTGCAGTGTACTTGATGTGTGAATTTTTTGCTAAAATAAATTTCCCTTCATTGAATGCTCTTTGATTTTGGTTGAGAGAATGAAGGCTTTGTAATTAATGGGGTAGTATTTATAGAAGTGGGTGGGGTATTTTTAATGTTGGTTTTTGTTAAAGGTGGGAATTTTGAAAAATTAAGCTGGATTTTGATTTGGTGGGAATTGGAAAATATTGGCTCATTTGAGTTGGAGGGAAGTGAAAATCTGATTTTCACTTTGTATTTAGTTGTCCCCCCCCCCCCTCCCAAAAAAAAAACCATGTGCGTGGGATTAGAAGCCAAAAGGGGTTCACTACCTCTCTTCTCCATTTTATTAGCAATTTGCATTATTTCAACACCAAATGCAATTAACCTTACTTAATTATCCTTAACATCTTTTGCTAGAAGTCCGCAATCTTCAATTTGTTGCAATTAAAACGATACGGAGGAAGTAATATTCATCATATATGTATTTCAATCTTTCATTGGAATGCTCGCTTCTGCCTTTATTTAGAATTAAGAACTACCTGAAACATGTTCGAGCTTGCTTGTTATCCTTTTCCATACAGCTAGGTTGAGAACCCTTTCAACAAGCTAAGTATATTTTGCATACTTTTTTTACATCAGACGTGAAACATCATATTCAACGCCTAAAAATGAGAATTAATGTAAAAAAGAAGAGGCTTTAGAGAAAGAACTCCCCCATTTCATAATATCATGCCCCAAAGATTATTTAGACCAAGCATTTACACRATTAAATACTCTGGTAATCATAATGAAAACATGCGATCGATGCCATAGTTATTCTAAGAAATGAACATTCTATCCTAAACTTAGCTACTCCGTACTCCGTACATGCATGATGTTCCTAGGCTAGGCTATATTCTTCTCGTGAGCCAGATTTGGAGAAGGTACGAAATTCGATCCTTGTGGTTTCATTTAGCTGTCTAATAATCTCACTTCTTACTGTTTAACTGTACTCACTTTTTTATTTTTATTTTTTTTAGGTGTATCATTCACCAGGAGAAAAGTCTTTCACCAATGAAGAGATTTATCAAATTCGTGACAAATGGGCAAGTTGTTTTGCAAACATTGTTGGAATGAAGTTGTGTTTTTTATATTTCTTGTCTTGATTGTTTAAATCTTGATTGTTTGCAACAATTGTAAACTTTTAGTTGGATTTTTGTGAAGGTTGTTGAGATGTTGGGTTGAATTATAAATATTTTGTGGAAATGAACAAATGCATCAGGTTAATGACATTTTCTATGTTTATTCAATTTACAAAGGAAACTCTGTCGAAATTTACTCTTGATTTTTTTATTTATCAATCATTTTATTTGATATAAATTGTCGAAAAATGGCAAGTTTTTAATGCACACATTTGCTGCAATTTAAGTAATAATCGTAGCAAAAGTTGGATCTTATTTGCTGCAGTTTAGGTGATAATCGTAGAAAAAGTGGGGTCTTATTTGCTTTAATTTTTAATGAATAATGCAACAAATGTGGTTATCATTTGCTGCAGTTACATTAGAAAAACAAAATGCATCAAATTAAAGTGTCATTTGGTGCATTTTAATCGAACAACCGCAACAAATAACATACTTATTTAATTTGCGGCGGAAAACAAAATGTAGCAAATGTATTTTTTTACATTTGCAGTTCTCATATTTGCTTATGTTGCATAATAGCAGCAAATAAGGCATTTACAACTGTTGCAAATTTGATTTTTTTTTCTATTAGTGTTCTCTTTAACTTATATGAACTTATTGAATTTATACTTATCGATACTTTTTTGTACTTAATTATTTAGTATTAGTATTATCGATACTTATTTGTACGTATACTTTTTTGTACTTAATTATTTAGTACTTATCGATACTTATTTGTACGTAATGATAATTATCTTAACTACTTCTTCTGTTACCTTTTATTGGCAACTCTTGGTATTTTTGAGAGAGATATAATATTCAAGTGTTGTCAATAAAACTTAACAGATGGAGTAGTTTAAATTATCTTATTCAATAAGTATTAAAGATGAGTTAATTAAAGAGCATGACCGACYTGACAGGTGCTGGCTCAATCATAATGGGCTCGCTCTCATAATGGAATCACGATGTTTTAGGTATGCAAGAAGGCTCCACGGCTCCACCATAATCTTACAGAGCTAAACAGCAAGAAGGCCCAAAGGAATCAATCAAATGACTAGTCTATCAAATTCTCTTTTTTCCAATTTTCTTAATCATAATACCTARTTTGTTTCTTAAAAATCGTCTCATTTTGGTTTTTTCGAAAATCGAAGCAAAAATTTGGTGAGTGATGAGGTGTGTTGGTGGGACAAAAAAAGAGAGATAAAGTGATTATAGTAGTTGTATGGATGAATATTTTAATAAAGTAAATGTAGAAAAATGAGTATTTTAATTGTGGTTCCCACATAAAAGAGAGAAAAATGAGTCTTTTAATAGTGATTCCTTTTCCAAAATTGTAAAGAAAGCAAAATGAGATAATTTTTATGAAATTTCCGTAAAAAGAAATTGAGGCAATTTTTAAGAAACGGAGTAAGTGCAATTATTATTATTTTATTTTTGCCATTTTAGCACTGTTTTGGCTAAGTGATGGGAGAGTCATGTAATTCTAGTTTGCAGCGTACGGATGGATAGATTCTTTAAATTCCTTTACCATGAATCTATGGTAGGCATACATGTAGCTGATATCTTTTACTGTTTTGGCCCATGCATAGATATCAAATATGTACTCAGATCACTGCTATGTTAATTCATGTGCAATTGTGCCATGCATGCTTTATTAGCTATTCAAAACTGGTACGTACATGATGGGCGATCCTAATTCGCGTCTTACACACCGATTGAGGGGGCTATTAAGTTCAAAAACACTCGTCGGACAATGTTTGCTATTATCTGAACAATATTTGTAACTCTTTGGACAATGTTTTATAACTTGTGGATAATATTTTATAGCCTCTGYACAATGCTATTTCTTTAATGAGTGATTGACCAAAYTTGGCCAATTACCGAGATTGTTTTATACTTATTCCTAAATCATCTACGTTGTTATAATATTATTAGTCACAATGTCATAATATCGATATGACTTCGTTATATATATATATTAACGATATGATCCAATTAGTTGCTTTGTTCTCTTTTTATAAGGTTAATTTCGATTATAAGAAGGGTTATGTGTAATTTGCTCGTACACACAAGCTCTATGCATATATATGGTAAGTTGGTAGCGTCCTTGGTTATATATATTGTACTATAGTACATGATTGTTAATTTTGTGTAAAATTTAAACGTGATATATGGTAACCTAGCTCTTAGAGGGTGTTACACTGAAAACATCGTGATAAGTCGCAAAAACAAATTCAACTTTATTTATTGGGAATTGTTAATTCTCGCCCCGTTTTATTTGAAATTGCTCCAAAAATTTTGACAAAGTTCCAAAAAAATCCTTACCTAGATATGGGGATTTCGTTTTTTTTTTTATTAAGTTTGATAGACCCTTGACGAGAGTCCTGGACGAAGGGTCGATATTTTTTTTTCAATTAACCCAATTTCGTATCACAAAAAAAAAATCGCCCACGTCTAGCAATTAGACGCACGTCCCATGGGACATACGTAAAATTCAGACGTAAATAAAAAAGCCTTACCTCTCCAGTAGTGTCATGCGACGGTGACGTTGGTTCGGGGTCCATTTCCGACATTCGTCCCAATATTCCGGCGATTACGTGGTGGTGRTAAGCTAAGAGATGAGAGGAGAAGGAGCAATAAGGGTTTTAGAGGACGAAAGGCTAAAATGGGAAAATRAARCACGAAATTGGGGCGAAAGTAAGTAATTCCGGGGCGATGTTTAGTAATCGAGTTATTGATTTGAGCAAGTTAACTGAGTTGATTATTCCAAGAAAAAGAGATGATGAAAACGACTTTGCCTTGATGAAAACTAGACTATTGCCCGAGTAAATGCTTGATTTTAATTTAATTAATATTCTCTCCATTCTTATTTAGTTGTTTTATTTTCTATTATGGGATGTCTTCAAATAGTTGTTCTAAACCAATATAAGAAAAAAAATCAACATTCATTATATTTTTTCAAATATTTTCATCCACGCACACATTTATTTACCAAACTTAACATTTTACCTAATTTACTCAACTCTTTTACCTGATTTATTCAACTCTTTTACATATCTTACTCAACTCTTAATCTTCGTGCCAAAATGAAATGGAACAACTAAAGAATGAATGGAGTATATATATGATTATAATCACAAAACATCTTTATTTATCAAATTCAATTACTTCATAAAGGATATAAAATATATTTTACAATTCTATATTAATCAAGTATTTTTGAATCATTATTTTCAAAGCACATTTATTACAMTACTTAATAATTGTTTTGTTATCTTTTTTATGCAATTATTTATTAAGGAAAAATGAGAGGGAAATTTAGGAGGGAAAAATGAAATAGTGGGGGATTGCTTTAATTATAGTATATAGATAGGATTCCATTGCTAAAAAACTCAACCACTTTGTAGATGTCGTATGGATTCCATTATTATTAAGTTCAATTTTCATTGTATTTGTTGTTTTTGATTTCTATTGTAGATGTCGTATGACTTGTTATTAATGAAATAGTTTCTTTCCCGAAAAAAAGTATAACAATGACACAAGGGGTTTGTTTACCTGTTCGATTCAATCCAGTCTAATTCAGTGTCTAATTATCTTCTCTKATAAACAATTCATTTCAGTTTAGTTCAATTTAGTTGTTTTCAGTTAATGTAAACAGGTCCTAAATAACATAAAACGCAACAATGTTTGATAATGGCAAGTATGGCTATTTGTTACCGTTTGGGGGGTCACTTTCATGGGCAACATGACAGTTTGTTTACGGCACCAAAGGTAGACCCGGCAATCGGACCGTTCGGGTCGGATTCGGATCAGTCGATGTCGGATCGGACCTTTTCGAATCGCTTTGGGGTCGGATCGATTTCGGATCGGACCGATCCATCGGATTCGGATCACCATTCGGATCATTGTACTTTCGGACCGTATCGAGACTCGGATCGGATCGGATAATTTTCGGATTCGATGGAGTAAAAACTTAAATTTTTATAGTTTTAGACATATTTAGATAACTTATTCAAGATRGGATCGGGATCGYTTCAGATATCGAATGAGTATCGGACCAAGTTTGTTTCGGATCGGATTCGAATCGGACCGATCCATCAGATTTGGACCAACATTCGGATCATCCATTTTCGGATCGGGACCGCGGATCGYGACGGTCGAATCGAATATTCGAATTCGGATCAATTTTTGCCAGGTCTATCCAAAGGCACATATTATGTAATTCTAAAAATATAACTAAAATAAATAAGCTGAAATAATAAAATGATATTAAATGTACAAAAGTAAGAAAAAATAATTGGAAAAAGGAGTTGGTGGGCCGTTATTGGCCGTTGGATCTATGCAAGAGCGGGGAAAGGCCACATGCAAGTCCCACCTCGAGGAAAAGATGGTTATGTGTGTTATATGACTGTTTCTGTTTTACATCAATAATGTTATCACATGCATATGCTATAACCATTTTCAAAATTAGACTTTTCTATCGTGCTATTGTGTTACAAGTCTTAGCCCTCGCTTGGTATAGAGGTAATGTATTAGYGATAGTAAAAGTCAAACTTGATCAAATAAGAAGAAAGTCTGTGGGCTAAGATAGTGATAGATAAATAATTACATTTTTATGTGACTAAAAAAGGGAGAGATGGTGTAATTATTACCCCAATKTGAGGGTAACAATTACCCTAATGTGGAAGAGGGTAATTATCTCCCTCAAATGAGGGTAATATTTCCCCTTTTCCTCCCACCACCACCACCACTACATCCCTTTATTTTCAATTTTTCACCTTTTAATACCTTTATTTTCTCAAATTTGACTTTTATTACCCCTTAATACATTACCCACATACCAAAGTCGTATTCGAGGTGTTTTTACATTTATTCAGTTATTTTTACTCATTTGAATTGTATGTAGCACGCGAGTGAAAAAATCAGGAAATGAACAAATTAAACAATAATTAAAATAGGGATTTTCTATGATATACCCCCGAGYTTTTGCGATTTCTAAGGTATACRCCTCCAGATATTTTTGTCCAAACTATACCCTTGAAGTGTGATACGTTATTCTGTATTATCCCTTCGTTAATTCGACGTTAATCAAACGTTAATATGTGTTTAGTTTTTGCTAACTGTTCCAGCTCAAGGAACTTACAAAGAAAACGACAAAGTAACGAGGTGAAAATAACGACTGGGGATTACAACTGGTACGTACGTGTCTTCCGTCAACGTCCTATGAATGGACACTAGTCTCCTCCGGCTAACCTGCAAAACAAGCAAAGGTGACTAGCCCGGGGGGTTGACCTAGGAAAGCCCCTCCGATGCTTAAGTCAGCAAGGAGACTTCCAAGACTGAAGGTCAATCAAGCTAAAAATTAGCACTAGACTATACTTGGTGGGTTCAAAATTAGATACCTAGAATGGGCTCACCAACTCCCCTTTTATAGGGTTAGGTGAGGAGGCTTTTGACTCTTCCTTCAATGTGAGAGTAAGGAAGTACAATATTTAATCAATGTGGGGTGCTTTTATCACGTGGACATGTGGGGCCCACATGCTTCCCAAATACTTGGGTGGGACCCACCAGATGCCACGTGGCGCCTAGTGATTGGGTAGGTGTAGGAACAATTAGCCCCACGTTTGATACTTATACCGAGGCCCAGGGGAGGTTAGGTGTCATGCGAAACCATATTCATCTCCCTGGGCTTGGTTATGCGACTCTCGAASCCAGTAGGCTGAGTGTACCCGATTAGGGATTTTATCTAAGAAGCCGGTCAGGATGCTTGCTCAATGGTCACAAACCAACGATCGTGCCGAAAAMGGTGCCTCTGAGGATGTGAGTAAGTTCACCCAGGCTTTGGCGTATTTTTGCCTCAAGTGTAGTCCCTCGGTGAGGGGGACTGAACGACGGGATCATYCAGAAGAAGGCTTGATCAGGGACTAATGAGCCCTTTAGTTGACAGGGTCCCGAGCTCAGAAGGTGTTTGCTCGGCTAGGGGCTAATAAGCCCCATGATGACCGAGTTTCGGGACTCGGGAGACTTTACTCGGCTAGGGGCTAATGAGCCCCATGATGACCGAGTTCCATGCCTTGGGGGTGCTTGTCCTGTCAGGGACTAATAAGCCCCATGTTGATCGAGGCCCGAGCCTTAGGGATATTTGATAAGCCAAGGGCTAATAAMCCCCATGTTTCACTAAGTACTGTTCCTCGGGGGTATATGAACCTTCGACCTTAGAATCRCGAGGGTGCCACCCTRAGGGATAAAACAGTTTGCCTCGTGTCCCCCGAGGGTGCCATTCTCGGGAAAAGGAGGTTCTATCCTTTGAACCCCGAGAGTACCAACCTCGAGAAAAGAAAACTTGACCCTTTGATTCCCGAGGGTGCCATTCTCGGGAAAAGGAGGTTTTATCCTTTGATCCCCGAGGGTACCAACTTCGAGAAAAGGAAACTTGATCCTTTGATTCCCGAGGGTGCCATTCTCGGGAAAAGGAGGTTCAATCCTTTGATTCCCGAGGATGCCTGCCTCGGGAAAGTATTCTCAATCCTTGGCTTCTCGAGGGTCTTTGCCTCGGGAAAAGGGAGTTCAATCCTTTGATTCCCGAGGGTGCCTGCCTCGAGAAAAGYAGGTTTAATCCTTTGATCCTCGAGGGTACCAACCTCAGGAAAAGAAAACTTGACCCTTTGATTCCCAAGGGTGCCAACCTTGGGGAAAAGGTAGCCCAATCCTTTGATTCCCGAAGGTGCCAACCCCGGGAAAAGGGACGTCAATCCTTTGATTCCCGAGGGTGCCTTCCTCGGGAAAAGTATTCTCAATCCTTTGCTTCCTGAGGGTGTCTGCCTCGTGAAAAGGAAGTTCAATCCTTTGATTCCCAAGGGTGCCTGCCTCGGYAAAAGGAGGTTTAATCCTTTGATCKCCGAGGGTACCGACCTCGGGAAAAGGAAACTTGACCCTTTGATTCTCGAGGGTGCTAGCCTTGGGAAAAGGTAGCCCGATCCTTTGATTCCCAAGGGTACTAACCTCGGGAAAAGGATAATTGTTTCAATTTTTCACAAATGTAGGTGCTCGGTCTTCTTCTGGGAGCCTTGAAGGATGAAAGTGGACGATTTTACTACTTTTAATATTTTATATTAAAAGTTGTACTTGATGTTGTCAGAGTAAGTGTTCACCTTCACTTGCCTATATAATAGTGAGTTGGTAAAAATCATTTTCACTTTTACCACTTTCCAAATTTAGCTTTTCTCTCTAAAAAGCTCTCTCCTTTCTCTAGAATCTTTTAGGAAATCTCTCTCTTCTCTCTCTAAAGTTTTCTTAGAGATCTTCTTTCTCTCTCTAGAGTTCCTTTCTCCTTGAGGATTTTTGTTCTTCGCTTTGGATCGGGATCACCGCCGAGGGGAGTGCAAGTTCTTCGCCTTTAGGTTTACACCGATTAAGGTACGTTGTATTCCTGACTTCCTTGACTTAAGTTTTTGTTGTATTGTATGATGTCTAGTTTGCCTTCTGAATCTGATTTGAATAGTAGCCCAGTATATTCCCCGACCCAGGCTGGGTTTGTTGTTTTCTGATTTAGACGTAAGTATTAGCTTAGCTTCGGATGACCAACCGACCATGGACTTTGCAAATGATCCCATAGATAACCCCCCCTCCAGTAGATGACCCTCCCCTTAGGGAGTATGTGTATGACTTAGTAGATGGCGTTCCCTTTTTAGACGGCTTAGTTGTGCCCGAGGGTGCGGTTATTCCGAGTGTTGTACATAACCCGCATATACCGGATGTCATCCCCATAGAGTCTCCGTCTTTGACCCCCGAACCCGAGGGAGAAGAGTTAGAGGAAGTGCTATTACCTTGGCAGGTTGGGACATGTAGGGTCAAGGGCAACGACTGCCCGAAGTTTAGACGCAACTTTGTAGATGATAAGGTGACTTTTAAAATTGATAGAATGGTCGTAGCTTCGACTTCTGGTCAAGAGGTTCCAGAAAACGAGAGGGGACCGTGCTTCTTCTTTATCGAGAGGCATTACCAACAGAGGTTGCTAAAGGAACTCCATTTCTYGGAGAGTCACAAGTTCTATCTCACTCCACCGTACAAGTACATTGCTCCGAATTTCGACCAATCGGTCATCACCCCTTCTCTCGGGACCGTAGTTGTAAATAAAGGTCATCTGGAGATGGGGCTTCGCTTTCCACTCGATCCTTTCATTCCTCGGTTGTTGCGTGACTACAACCTTACTTTACATAACCTGATGCCTAACTCGATTGCTCACATAATCGGGTTCATTTCCCTTTGCAACTGGACTGGYAGGCCCCCAACTATGACTCTGTTCRGCAACATCTTCAAGCTCTCTAAGTGTCAGGGGGACAACTACGGCCCGTGCTGGTGGATTTTCGAATGTAGTAAGCCGTATAAGGTATTAGGCAAGACTCGGTCCAGTTGGAAAGGATTCCGCCGAGAGTTTGCCTTTGTATATAGACCAATCGCTTGGGATTTCCTCCGAGTGAGGACTCTCAACCGACCGAACCTCATCCTCAATAACAATGTTCCACCCATGAGCATGTCTGAGGGTGTCATAGCTTTCTTCTTCCTTAGGGAGAAGAAATGGGCTACTGGTGAGCCATATGCTCTTTTCGACGCTATTCGTGGGTGGTTACCTGATGATTTCACATTACAGAACGAGCATTACCTTGCCATGTGTCGATTAAGTCAAAAAATGTCACCTGGTAGGGTACTTGATGCTCTGTTCTGAAGTTCGAGTCTTWACACTTGTCTTTTTTTTGTGTTTTGATCCTTGCATTTCATGTGATCTGATCATTGCTTCCATTCATTTGGTAGAGGATGGTAGATTTGGGAATTTCTCAATGGCTGAAACCATCACATCAGCTGATTATCTCTTCGGGGACATTGCCTCGGAGATTGAGGCTGGGAACRTGACTATCCTAGTTGTTGCTGAGGTATGTTTACAATATATTTCTCGATCTTTCATACTTAGCATTTTTATCGTTTCAAACTAATTCGTTTTGTGTATAGAACCCGAAGAAGAAGGTTTCTTCTGGGGGTTTAGATGCGGTGCTCGAGGCAGATCATGAGGGGGAGCATCTTGCTGAGCCTCCTACCAACCCTCCCTTCATCGACAACTTTGAAAACTTCAATACCCCTATTGATCTGACAAAGGAGGTGGTCGAGACTCCTTACTGTCYGAAGCGCGCCCGATTTGAGGCGACTGCTGGTCCTATCATTCCTCTGACCCTGCTCGAGGACGAGGGCAAGACGAAGAGAGTCGAGGAAGTTTTGAAGGGGGTCGTCTTCCAAGAAGATATCTCTGAGCTCATGAAAGAAGAAACGCATGCTCGGGAAACCGAGGACTTGCAGAAGGCCTGTCTTGAGGTATGTAATTTTATACTTTTCCCGAGGCACTATACTTGTTTTTATTGTTGTCGAATCTAAAGTTCTTTCATGTGTAGCTGACGGTTCAAATGCACTCTTTGTCTTTGCACCATGCCCGCAARAAGAAAACCCTCTCTCGAAAGATGGAGGCCTTGAAGGGCAAGGACAAAGAGATGGAGGKTAACCMACAAAATAAGCAAAGGTGATTGGCCCGGGGGGTTGATCCAGGAAAGCCCCTCCGATGCTTAAGTCAGCAAGGAGACTTCCAAGACTGAAGGTTAATCAAGCTAGAAATTAGCACTAGACTGTACTTGGTGGGTTTAGAATTAGATACCTGGAATGGGCTCACCAACTACCCTTTTATAGGGTTAGGTGAGGAGGCTTTTGACTCTTCCTTCAATGTGGGAGTAAAGAAGTACAATATTTAATCAATGTGGGACAAAGGTACTGCATTTGTCAGACTTCTCCTTCTGATACACGAAGTTGTTTTAATTGCAAAATTAAATTCCATCGGGGACGAACTACGGGACAGAACTAGTAGAAGAGCAACGGCTGTGAACGTGGACTACAAGCACATGTCGCCATCGCGTGGACTACCGGTACGATGTCACGCGGTAATTGTCGCTAAGTGGCGCTACAGCAGCAGTAGAAGTTTGTGTCGTGGTTATGTTTCTTTGAATAATCGCCAGCACAACACCTTCGGTGTGGTGTAGGCCGACGTCTACTGACAATGGCACCTGCGACCTGAACCTCTGTGTGGTGAGGTAGAAATTGATTGCCAGTGCTGAGAGTTGAGTTCGTTCGTCGTGATTTTGAATAGCTATATAGAAGAAGAGTGATAATTCGTAATTAGGGATTAAAGGGAGGTGGTTTAATGGGAAAAATACAAAAAATATCAGTCGAATACGGGTATTTGCGTGGACTTTAGCTCGCCACAAAGTCTAGACTTAGCACAATAGAATGAAGCAAGAGTTTGATTTTTGAAATCTAAGAAAAATGCAAAATCTCTTTAAATAGTGCTTTCATAATAACATTTATTCTAGAATCGTGTTATTGATGACAAGTCTAGATTGCACTACTGCACTAGTGGCTTATACTAATAAGTTTGTCAATTATTTACACATTTGAAAGATACTAAGAAATATTTGGGTATGGCGCATGTGATTTAGGCTAAGAATTCAACTAACATGGTGAAATCGATGATTGTGAGATTGTTATGATACGAAGAACGCATCTCGCAATTTTGGGAACATTGGAAACTTCAATCACGAATGAATTGGTGGGTGGAAGGAAAGTTAGTTTTTTAAGTCAGAAGTTGGCGATGAGATGAAGTTAAGAGGAAAAGCATTGGTTAACCATGGTTAGTGTTCCACTTCACCTACCACACTTACTACCTGGTGTTCACGTGGCACCCTGCCCCTCGCA
>SNQN01000694.1:38249-51978 GCA_008642245.1 Bassia scoparia
TCCCGTAATAAGAGTAATCTGGAGGGTGAATTATATATATATATATTATATTATATATTTAATAAATATATATTTATATATATATATATTATGATTATTTAAGAGAGAGAGAGAGAGAGAGAGAGAGAGAAGAGTCAGCATTCAGTGAAAACCACATGTTATGAAAACGTGAAAACCAAAATAGTGGTACTTTTATTAATTAAGGGGTCACACGACTTTCACTTACTGTTTGATGACAGTACACGCGGATCCCTTTAAACCTTAATGTACCAGATTTGAAATACAAGTATATACTAGAATTAAATTCGTGGACCGTCAGCTCGAATCCTACGGTCAAGATTAAATGTTTTTTAGTTTCACTAAGGTTTTGTTTTACATGATCTATTCCTATTATATATACCGTAGGACTCTCGAAATGGAGGCAAATTTGATTATTTTAGCAAAACATATACTTTCTCATATTTACTGATATTTGATAATTCGATAATCTGGGGTCATTGAGGTTCAAAATAGGGTGTCGTTCCGTTGCACAGTTGTTTTGAGATGCGTTCGTTTTCTTTTGATCTCATCTCAGTTGAAGTAGTTTTTTTTTTTGTTTCCGCAGGTCTTCCGCGTATATCCTTAGTGCATTGTTCCCCTTTGAAATACTGTTTTAAAGGTGCTTATATGTAAGGATTTCCACTGTAAAGACAAAGACGTTATCTTCTTTAGGGAAGCAGTTAAACCACCATGTGGTTACATATTTACTTTTTAATGAGCGCGTAAATCAGCGACCTATCACACTATTGCAATTGAGCTGTTGCACACATGCCAGGAACTACTACACACATACACAGCACACACAACACACACCCACCCACACACACACACAACCACCCAACACACAACGAACACACACACACACAACACACAGCGCCCAATTCACAGCGAACATCTATCCACACCACCACAAACTCACAACGACACATCAACAAATCACAATTAACACATCCACAAACCACACACACATATTCTCTCCTCTGAAAAGTGAGACTTAATTTAGAGAAAATGTCTTGTAGTTGTACTCCTTTCTGTTAGTTTTAGTTGAAACATTGAACCGCCGGGAGTTATTTTATAGGTGAATTTTATTAATTGTAGATTAGGTGTAAGATCATATATATAAGTAGAGATACATGAGTGATATAATTGATAAGATCTCTGAATCTCTGTGTTGAGATTATATACTTATACAAAATTAAGCGAGGAGAGCATATAGTGACTATACCATAGGTAACTAGAATTTATAGGGTGGCATTCTTTGCAAAAGACAGTATAGAGAGTAAAAGATTTTATGGAGAATAGTGATTAGACATTTGACAAAGAAAAATTAACTAAAAATGATATAAGGACAGATTTTGATTATCCTTAATTGAATTGATGTTACATCTTAGTGTTATAGTTATGTTGAAATAAACCGTAATGGAGGGAGTAATAAAATCTAAGGAAGCTTTTACATATTTGAAATGGGAAGTACCTAAAAGTCTTAGTTGTGTTAACGCGCAGATACGGATATGATGTACTTTCCAGACCGTCTTGACTTTTCTCACCTTATTTTTTGCTACTTTTTCACACTTTATCCATTATTTCTTTCTTCGTCTCTCACACTTATTCTATTAATCCACTTCACACTTAGTCTTCTACGCTCACCTACTTTAACCCCTCAAGGTATCTCGCAACAATAATTTCCTGTGACACAACATCCTTACACACTTACACCTATACTCCGCGACCGTCAAGCAATCACGCTACTTCGAATCGAGTATATCACCCCATCTGCCTTCGCTCAGCAATGCACCAACTAGTCATCTCAAGCCTGTGAGGAGCGTGATGTCGAAGCAGACGCGGTGGCGGTTACCCTACTCGAAGTGTTGTTCTGTGTAGTCTCCGTTTAATTTTCTATTCATCATATTCATTCTCTGGACTTGTGCAACATTGTCAAATAGATCAGAGAGCGACACACATATACTGATGGTTGGTCTATCCCCTTGTGCAGTGTCCGCCTAGATCCGGGCTCTCATGTTTTGTCGGCCTATAGATGGGCTCACATGGTGAGTCCGGCCTAGATGATCGGGCTTCCATGGATGGTCTGACCTACACGGTTGGACCCACCATGGCTGATAGATGCTCCTTATGTCTCTGTGTTAATGCGATTCTGGTTACGTTCTGTTGTGTGGGGTAAATTTTCAATCTGATTGTAGCGCTGATATACGAATATCTCAGCCGCGATTCATTGACTTATCTTTTTTGTATCGTCAATTCTTTAGTTCCGCACAGTTTTATATTTGTTAAAGATGGTGATAAGTAATGAATCAATTTGATAGTTGAATAATAATTTGCGATATTATTGTTAATAGCAGTTATATAATTAGCTATAGATTCTTTTAGGTGTTCAAACCAGCCTCTCACTTATTAATTTAATGTGACTGTTGTGTTGTAGTTTAGTAATTATGCGTGATATTGTATTGATGTTGATTAGGCTCGCCACTTCAAATGCATTACAACTAAGTGTAGAGTGACTTTTTGGTTGATTTGCAGTGGTGATACTATCTCTTTTGATTACTTACATTAGAATAGATTGTGATTTTCGTCGGAGGTGCTCATTTTTAATATTGTGTAGTTGATTATATTGATAATTTTGATACTTTCGTCGTTTCTTTCGATAGGTATTTAGGATCTATGATTGGAGGGGATTGGGGTTAATGTTCGAAGATGACTTTTTTACATGCATATTTAACAAGTCAGAATTTAGAGACATCAATAGTATTTGCAAAACTCGTGATGTATTTAGAGTTGTTCTGTATTCTCGGGTGAAGTATTAAATTGCTGATGAATATACTTGGTTTATTGTAATATCTGGTGTAGGGTCTGAAAAATAATACTGAACGCGTATTGGTTCGATCCTTTGTTGTACTATAACCAGTTTATAGTCTCTAAATATAATACCGTATTCGGGTCTCCATGTAAGAATTTGTAGTTTGTTCGTTCAGATGATTTTAATGATACGGGTGCTTCTCTCGCAATACATTACACTCTAAGGGCCAAAGGATGGGCGGTGTTCTGTGAGGGAATATTGTGTCAGAGGCTGCAGGAAGCAACAAGAAAATTTATCCACTTCTAATCTGTTGTGTACGTGCATATCAACAAGGGATGTGGAGGCGTGTGAGTGGCGTAGTATAGACAAGCGAGAGCAATGGATGAAGAAGGATATCAAGAAGGGGTAGAATGAGAAAGAAGATCAATAGAAGACAGATATTGAGGAAGAAAAGTACAACGAGAGAATATGCATCAACTTGAAAGGAGCATTGAGGTTATGTGCCGTATAGATAATATAGAACAAAAGTAAACAACTAGAGAGAACATAATGGCTTCAACACACAAAGTAGAGAAAGTATTAAGTTCAAGCGCTTAAGGACGACAAAAAAGGATATATATATCGGGCAGAACCTACGAACGAAATAGGAGAACCAAAAATATACGAGATTATATAACAAAAAATAGGATTGAGAAACACCTACAGAATGGGCTTGGAAACCATTTTAAACAAAGTCCATAGTTATTATGGGAAGATTCACACTCAAAACATTCAATGCAATCATCTAAGAGGAAATTGCCAAAGGCAACAAGTTACAGGCCAAAAGGTGCCATTACAAGATATCTCTAGGGACATGTAGTCTACACCTTTGGCATATAAAATTAGAGAAAGCGAATGTATGACTGGATGAGATGAGTTAGTGACAGAAGTGTTTAAAGCTGTTTGTTGGATATTGCTGCTTGCAGCTATGCAGGTGTAGATTTTAGCGTGTGCGTGTACACTCAAGAGTGGCGCCACTAAGAGAGGTTTGCTCCCCCTCTTAAGAGATTGTGTTAAATCAGTTTTGGATGACATGTGATAGGGAGAAGTGGTAGATATGGATGTTGCGTCTCTTTTGATCTCTACTTATGTGTCTGGAATAAGATTGTGGGTGTGTTTATTAAGACTTGTCTCTTAAAATATAGGCTTACTAATGTTTTGATTGCCGCCTTCAAATTTTGTCGCACGAGTATGTGTCGATCATCTGTTACGGAGGTATGCAGTTACACCCAGAAGCATTGTATTATTGCGAATAAAAGCTTCATAGTTGAGTCAAAGCCGCGGAGGTTTTTAGATGAATGCCACTCCTAAAGTTGGTCGTTCTGCAGGCCGAATAAGACTAGCCTCTCACATGTCGTTGAGCTATTAGTCTGGTTTTGTGAGGTATTTTGCTCAAAGTTAAGAGGACATGTTAAAACTTTCTGCGTAAAAGGCGGAGTCTTAAAGGGAGCTGTGGTTAAGGACATTCGAAAATAAAATTTGTACTAACCTACCCTGTTAATTTCTATAATATTCAGACTGATCCTCAAAGGAGTAATTATATTATTTTGTAGTTTTAATGACAATTTCATAAGTGTTTTTGAAGCTCCTCGCCTACACTTGGTGAGATTACTTTTTCAGGTTATTTGTCCTTACTAATTTTCTTTTAATTAATATCTCTTTTATGGCGTGCTCCATTTGTCTGCTTCTGTAAATTATTTTATTGTTCCATTTTGAGTTTTGAGGTGTTGGAATCTTATTAGCAACCACATGGCTTGGATTAATAGCTGTGTTTCCAATTCGTAGAGTGCTCTTTCGTTTTGCGCTTATGCTGCACTCATACATGATTTATCCTTCGTATATGATAGTTTGTATAGGCTCAATTGTGTGCTATTTGAGAGTGTGACAAGTCAGGATATGGACGTTTGGATCGGCCTTATATATGACTGCACAATATATTCGATTTATATAAAGCTTAAACTGACGCTTAGGGTGAAGGTGTGACAGCATTTCCGTATTTTGAGTCAGCCTGTCTCATTTGATTATTTGTAACCGCCAGTTAGGCGCATCATTTTGGATTGCGTCGCACAAATTGGAGATCTTTTGTAAACGAGGTAGCGCAAGTCATTGTACGTGGAGTATTTATTTCAATTGAATGTTTTCGAAAGCCGGTAGTATCCTTGAGATCCGGTATGTGAATAGAGTGGCTGGCTAGCATTCTTAAACGAGAATCACCGTTAAGAATTTGTTAGGTCAGTGTGTGAAAGTATGATATTCCCGTATTGGCCCAAAATGCTGGAATTTTTACAGTGAGTCTGCATATGTATTACGTCGTTATGGGTTATTTGGACACCTTTTGCGTCACAATCCTTCCTTGGCATCGTCCGATTCAACAGTTACAATGGTGCAATTGGAAAGCTAGGACTTTGTGAGATGACGATTTGACATTGTAGGAGACACTCTTGTCGGGGGACTTGTGTATTAGCAACGTGGTAGGGCCCGATATGCCGCCTCGTTACGATGCAGATAAAGAGCATTCTAGAGAATTTTATAATATGGCGTGAACACTGATTTTTTTTACTTATCTCGATCGAAATCCAATAGTGAAGTGAAGTTTGATGGGACAACTCTATGCACATAGGATTGCTAAGTGGTCTCAATTTCTTGGTTTGTGATGTATCTCTTTTATTCGGTCTAGATCAGCTCAGTGACGTGGTGTTTTGTTTGTAACGTCATTCTCGCGTGTGATATATAGCGCTTATAGCTGTACGTAGAATGTATAGTTTTAGATATATTTTTTTTTTTCTTTTTATTTTTAGCTATTCTTTGTGACTTAGCGTGTTACACCTACTACAGTTACTTAGATCTACTATTCTTTGTAATGTTTCATAGTCGGATAGAGGATAGATAGATAGAGTCAGTTTTAATAGTACAATTTCAAGTCCAAGTTATAATACAATTTCAATAGTAGTCGCAAAAATCACGACGCGCATGGGGGAGAATTTAAGAGGGAGCAGTGGCGTGTCGGCACATCAGAGTAATGATGATGAGCCTCTACGCATTGATTAGGAATTATTTGTGAAAACTCTCGTCTCTCTTCGTCAACATCCTCTATAAGTTATGAAATCCTTGCTATGAATTATTTCTCCTAGAAATTTCTCATTTGCCATCTTGTCGACCATAACACCAAATGTAATGAGTATATAGTTTCTCTACATTTTATATTGGATCGTGACACTACCATGTAAAATTTAAGTTATAATAGATCAAGTGTTAGTACGATGATCGCCACTGTATATATAGGACCCTTGTTCGATCGCACTTGTATAACCCTCCCGAACCAGACTTGTTTGCGGTGTGTAGTTTGTATATGACTGGTAGAACCGTCAATGTAACATCACGCCCCAATCGACCTAAGTCAAGCAACTCTGGATCATCTATCTTCGTTGCGTCGCTAGTCAAATTGGGATGTAAACAATTAAGCAACGAGCAATAGGGTTCTGGTATTTACCGTCCCACAATCTAGTAGGGCAGTGCTCAAAGTAAGCCATATGATTGTTCGTAAGGTGTGCTTTAAGTTTCATAACCGGGTGTTCTGTTCTGGCACTCTATCTATCAGGGCGCTTGGAATACACGGTGATATGGATTGGAAATGCGTGGTGTGAAAGAATCTCTCTGCTCCGATCTCTGTCTCTCTTTTTTAGAATTCTTGTGTTCTCTCCAGGCTCTAACCTCAAATTATAGCATTCGGGAAATAAGTGTGCTATACGTTTTACATGTTGATTAGCTTGTTACGTGATTGAGTATAATCTTGTCTCTGTGAGGTATAGTTAGAAGTACACGATGAAGGTTGTTGTCACTAGTTAGTAAAACTTTAACAAGAGTACATTGTACGCACTGCAGTGATAACTGAATAATTTCTTTAGCGAATATAAGAGTCATCAATTTTACATATGGTAGTAGATATTGTGGGAAAGGGAGACTAGTATATATGATATAATAGGTCCTTGCATCATTCTAGTGCATTTAGATAAGCGTAGTCGTGTATTCATTCTCATTAGATTGAGAGGAGATGAGCCCACCTAGTGCACATGCGTGGATGTCTAACCTATCCTCTGTTAAGCCTAATACGAAGTGCATTTTATCTAGTTAGGGTCCGWTTACATTAACTGAAATCAACTGAATTGAAATTAAACAGAAGTAAACATACCCTTAGTGGGCTAATGTGAAAGTCTATTACTCATCATAGGTTGTATATAAACACAATTATTAGTAATACTAAACCAATAATACCTATTTCATGGCATGGTATCAGAGCTTTCACGCGACAAAAACAACCCTCTAAACCTTATCAGAGCCCCTGTTGACTTAAATCGTATTTATCAAGCTCTACTTTAAGAGGAGTCATCTCATGGTATTGCTAAAGGACGAGCCGAAACAGAGCAAACAAACGAGGCTCAAATTTTTGCTATGCCATTGTGTGGGAAGGGGAACGTGTAGAGTCGAGATAAGACCAAATTATTTTGTACTCATTGTAAGAAAACAAGACATGACCGTTATGAGGGATGCTCCGAGCTTCACGATTATCCCAAATGGTGGTACAAACTGAAGCGTAATGGGAAGGGTGTTTCGTGTGCTACACCTGRTACTGCCTCTATTATTGATTGCGACGCATCGTGCGTTGCTGCTGCCCCCTTTATTTTTACCTTACGGTCAGCAATGGGCCCTTGTACAAGCCCATGTTGTGGGTAATATTGTTGTCCATGGTGAGGAGGATGTCTCTCTTGTTGATCTCAAGCTTGCAAATGTTTGTGATCTTCTAAATGTATATGTCTTTTCAATAGATAAGGTAAACGGGGTAAAAAAAACGACTAGGATAGTCTTCTCTCYAGACTATAGCTTAGTCGATTAAACAATAAGAAAAAAATTGGCACCAACAAAAGGATCAAACATAGTGACTTAAGGAGGTCACATAATCAGCACTACGATTCGCTTACGATAAATATGACATGAATCAAAATGATTAAAGGAATGAAGAAGAACCTTAATAACCTTAAGATTATACATTAGCAATTGGATAGACCAAGGGCTAGAGAAGGACCCATTTWAATATTAAGAACTATGAGATTATAGATTTCAACTAAAACTTTAGAAAACCCTTTATTATTAGCAGCTAGAAGAAGACCATTACGAAGAGCCAAAGCTTCTACCACTAAGGAGGAAATGGAAACAGAAGAAAAAGAACAGGAGGCAAGAATAGTACCAAAGTGATATCGTAGCAGGTCACCACCAACTGCGGAGCTTTGGCGAACTGAACCGTCAAAATTGAGCTTAGCAAAGCCAATAYAAGGAGGGGACCACGAAATCAAAATAGAGCGGGTTAGACCATGAAAGGGAGAAGGGGAAGGGGGAAAGAGGAAGTCCGTTAACAAAAATACGATTAAACCACTCAGAAAATAAAGTGATGGCACGAAATAAGGTGTCCACTAGGGAAAATACTACATATACTAATTTATTTCCAACAAATATCTTTAAGGAGGAGGGGTCGAATACTATAAATTTGTTTCCAAATAAGGGAGTCGATAGGTTTAGTTTTGTACTAAAAAAACTCAATGAGAAAAGGTATTTAGCATGAACAGATTTGAACCAAAGATTAGTGTGGTCGTCGACAACTTTACAACAACAACAACAGTACAACATAATGRTAAGTTAGGTATTTTTGTCATAGATTTTGTAACCTAGATAGTTTCTCACAAAAAATGTTATGACTTAGGTGGATAATTTTTCCTAAAATTTATCTATTCGATGTCTAATTCCACAAGTCCATTAATATTGGGCATTATACTTTTTAAACCTATCTAAGCCACATAGAGTATAAGTCGAAAATTCATACAGTAAAGCTAATTTGAAATCTAAACTAATATTTTTACGATGCGATTCTCCGAATAATTTGATTTCCATTTAATTGTATAGATTAATAGACTTTGAATAAATTAGATAAAACTTTCTATTTCGTATAATAAAATTTTGACATTAATGAGTATAAAACAATACATAAATAAATTATCATATAAGTTATTTAAAGGCATAAATGATGAAAAAGTGTATGAATCAGTTTTTTTCAATTATTTCAATATTATTGGATTGATTCAATGGTTACAAGTTGAAAGATCATACTATCACTTTTCCCTCTCCACAAAAAATTTAGTAATAATAAGTATCCAATAAGTCATAAATTCACTAAATAATAAATTAGTTTAGGAATATCATATGTGAATGAAAGAACGGACGACTGCAGTAAACTGGTAGTATACAAACAATACAAATACTTGGTATAAAAAATAACATTGACCTGTGCCCAATTGCACGTACATCTCCGCAGGAGCGAAGTATATTTGGAACAACTTGTCTATTATCTATTGATACCGTCTCATCTCAACCGCTAGTTCTTCATTTGGGTCGATTCGTCTTGCCTTGACCCACACACTCAAAATACTGAATAACTATTCTAACGCACAGATACCGTTTCGATCAAAGGAAGTGCCATAGCTAATCTAAATTAATCGACTTTGAGATCTAAACTTAGTAATTCAGTTAGAACAAATTATAACTAGCCAACTAGCCATTGTTCCACTCCCAATTTTGAGGTAAACAAATGTCCAGCTAAGTTACCGACATTATTTTTCTATGTTATTAGTTTAAACAAATGATGCCTTCTTAGGAATGAACTTCTAACAGTCTAAGTATACTCATGTACATTACCATGACTCATAATTCAAATTTTGTGGCAACTGGTCGCTCTTTTGGCTAATTTGAATTCTGAGAATCAGCTCTTTGAGCTTAGAGTATTAGCGTTTCCAAGGTCCAACTCTGCACAAGTATTATTGACGGGGATCCAAACTCCGTTCCTCTTAGCAAGTGTCGCGAGTTTGCCCAGATTACACGGGTACACCAACAACTCAATTGATTTTTCAAATTTTCTGTACTGACTCAAATAAAAGTCTGACAACTTGTTATGAGTGGCGGTGTTTGCAAATACTTTTTCCTAGCTTTTGCTTTTAAATTATAAACAACCAAACTATTGTTATTACTTCATTCGTTTCAGAAACTCTATATTCTGTAAAAACGGACATTTTAGACAAAAAATGGAGAGAAAGAGATAGAAAATAACAAGGATCATGCTGGGATGAAGGACTATAGAAAGGTGTTTTACCAAAAAGAATGATATTAATAATAATTAAACTTCTTAAAGAGTCCGCTACGCCCGCTCACTTGACACGAAGAAAGTAATGACTTTAGTTAGTTTTCAACAAAACGGAATAAGAGCTGTTTTTTGCTTGTTTGCTTAGTGACACAAACTCTGTATAAGTGCTAGTAACACAACAAGCAATAATTGTACTAAACAATTGAAAAACCATCACAACAGTACAATTTTTAGCCCTCAAACAGCCAAAAGGACGGAAACCAAGTAGGCAGCAAATGAAGGGAAAATTCTTACTCAAGTACCAATTAGTTTAACTTCACAAAATTTGTTAGAGAGCGCTTTCACATTCAAAGGGATCCCTTAATTAGAATCAGATTTTTACACTTACTAGGACAAGAATGCTTATAAACAAAATTAATGTTATGCATACAAGTTTAATTGCTTTGAGACTAATATAATCCTACTTGGATTCACCCATCTAGAGTATGGATTGAGTGTATCGAAAGTCTTGAAATTGATGTCTTAATATAAAAAAAAATCAGTTGGAAAAATATTTTGCATTAAATACACACGTCTTACCACTTATCACATTAAAACCAACACATTTTCCAAACATTTATAAACTTTCATGTAATCGGAGTTTAGTCCACTCGTCATAAACGATTGGAATTTCTTGTAATGGAACCAACAGCCAAAAAAAAAAAAAAAACTTCCACCACTTCATTAATCATCTTTTACATAATCTAATTCCAAACCAAACATGCATGCTACTAGTTTTCTTTCATGAAAAACAAGATTAACTACTGTACTAGAACTACGTAGATGACAGAAGCAATAAATTAAAGAAAAGGGACGTCAAAATCATTGAAGGTTGTGGGTAAAAAGCATTTATGATAAGAATATTATTATAGATAAGGTATCATGTTGTATGATGATGATGCACTTTGGTAATTTTAATAGGCAAAAGCAAACGAGTCCCTCAGAGCGTTAGATAAGATCATAAAAGTGGYAAAAATCAAARTAATATAAATYTTATTTACAATTATTGACACGTAATTTTGACTTACATTTCAAATTTTATACCATTAAAAAAATATRTTTTATTTTTATCTAATATTTCGGGGTACTCGTTAGCAATATCCATTTTCACGAGTTAATGACACCATAAAAGGGKAAGAATACAATAGACTATTTCAGAATCATTTGCTTTTGTACCACATTTTATAGTAACCCTTTACCTAAAAGTTATGAAATGGTCATTTATAAAATGAAAACTTTGGTATATAAATTTTAATGAAATTAACAGCTAACGCGGTTTGTGGGCATCAAAAAGTCCACACGAACTAAACGCGTAACTTGTAGTGCCTTCACTGTTATTGATACTCGATCTCATATTATATACACATCAAAGAATTTGAAGATAATAATAAAATAATTTAATTACATAAGCATTAAAACTCAAATTAGACATGGTTAAAAATAATCATATTACAAATCATCAGAGTTTCTATATAAATTCATCCTTTCTGTTTTATTGCTCACTTTGTTAAAACAACAACAACAAACTCAAAAAAAAGAAGGAAGCAACCAATTAAGAAGATGATGATGCTCATTCCAATACTCATATTAGTATCATCAGTTCTTTTTGTATTTGGTTTTTTGAACCTTAATTTTCTCAACACTTCTAAGAAGTTTTTGTCAAATGGCAAAGACCCATTAGTCTCTTCTCCTACAACTCCTCCTCCTGAGGAAGACAAGAAAGCCAACAAGATCATCAGCAAGGAAGAAGATGATGATTTGAAGCGAGTTTTCGACACGTTCGACAAGAATGGAGACGGGTTTATAACGAGGGAGGAGCTCAAGGAGTCACTTAGCAACATGGGAATCGTTGTGGTAGGGAAGGATATTGAAGAGATGGTTGAGAAGTTGGATTCTAACAAAGATGGTTTGGTTGATGTTAGTGAGTTTAGGGAGTTGTATGAGTTGGTAAAGGGGAAAGAAGATAAGAAAAATGGAGGAAAAGAGGCTTGTAATGGTGATGATGATGATGATGATGATGATGATGATGAGAGTGATTTGAAGGAAGCTTTCAAAGTGTTTGATGATAATAATGATGGGTTAATCACAGTTAAAGAGCTAGGGTTAGTGTTATCTTCATTAGGGTTAAAAGAAGGGAAAAGAGAAGAAGATTGTATTGAGATGATTAAGAAGGTAGATGTTGATGGTGATGGCATGGTTAACTATGAAGAATTCAAGATGATGATGAGAGCTAATTGGAGTAAATCTTCAAAGCTTATGAATACTTTATAGTTATTAATATTATTTTTTAGAATTTTTAGTTAGTTATTAGCCCCTTGTTATTAATAATATGTGCATGTAATACTAACTTTTTTTGTGAAGGTTTAGTTTGTAGATAATGACGGGTGATTTTGGCACTCCCTAAATCATTTGCGCACTCCTCCCCTCTCATGCGAATAGTTAAAAAAAAAGAGTGTGTAAATAATTTGAAGAGTGTCAAAATCATTTCCGATAGATAATGTGTATCTTGAAAAGTTTGTGTTCCAAAGATGTGGTTTGACGTGAAGATTAGGATTTGGGACACATAACAATGTGAAGAAGAGGGTGAAATAATTCTGTACTTTATCTTGTTTTCAAATGTGAATATTTTAATATTTGTGACTTTAATTTTTCTTAAGTTTAAGACAAAATTTCGTTTTTATATATTTATTGTGTCTAGAAAACTAAACTACTGGAAGTACATTAAATTTGACTCAACAACATCAACCACTTCTCTCTTTCTACTTTGAAAATTCTCAGGATGGTTTATGTACTACACTCAAATAAATTATGTGTGTTAGTGTGTAAAGCTAAAATGTATATCATGGGCCAATTGGTAAGAATAAGATTAAGCCAATTTCTTGTCATATGGTCTATTGGTGTGCACAAGAGTGGATGGAAGACAAGTGAATGTGTGATTACAAGTAGTGTAAAAAATNTATTATTCTATTGATAACCTGTCACCAACCCGGTAGTCTCATTTGGGTCGATTCTGTGCATTGGCCTTGACCCGACACACTCAAATACTGAATAACTAGTTCTACCACCAAGTATACTTCGTTCAAAAGGAAAGTGCCATAGCTAAAATTAATCCGACTTTGAGATCTAAAACTTAATTAATTAGTAGAACAATTAACTAGCCAACTAGGCCATGTGTCCACTCCAATTTTTGAGGTTAAAACAAATATGTCCTATGCTAGAGTGCTACCGCAACATTATTGTTTTTTCTTCTATGTTTTATTAGTTAAAACAAATATGTCCTATGCTAGAATGAACTCTCAACTAGTCTTAATATACTCATGTTTGACGCGATTACATGTTCTAGTGTTGACTCTACTATTGTGTCAAATTTTTTTGTGTGCAACCTGGTTCGCTCTTTTTGGGCTAATTTGAATTCGAGAATCAGTTTTGGGTGATTAGGTTTCAGTCCCCTCCCAAGTATTATTACGGGGGATCAAACTCAGGTTCTCTTTAGCAAGTGTAGTCCCAATTACAACTACACCAACAATCAATTGGATTATGTCAAAATTTCTAGTGACTTGACTCAAAATAAAGTGACCAATTGTTTATGGATGGGGTGTTTGCAAATGACTTTTTTT
>SNQN01000694.1:52003-64318 GCA_008642245.1 Bassia scoparia
AGGGGATCCCCTGGGGCATTTTAATTTTTTCCCATGCTTGCCAGACTATATATGTTGCAGCGAGAGTGAGTGTAACCGCCACCTAAAGACACACAAATTGGTTTGGCTTTGTTCCATTTTTTTCTGCTTTTAATAATGATTTTAATAAGTATTAAACTTTTTTATTTATGGGTAGTTTTATTTTATTGGTTATTATTAATTTATATTTATTTTTCTATATAAAGTATGTTTACAGAAACAATAGAATTATCTAATTATATCAAATTAATACCTTCATAACGATTTTATTTGATTTATATAATTTCAAATATTTTCACTAACTGTACCCTATTACTCAAATGTGAATTACAAATTTTATAATATTACTAATATGCCTCAAATATTATGAAAATGAGATCATGATAGAAGGTCATCTCAGAGCAAACTTGCTTCGCAGAATTGATGGGGGGGGGGGGGCGGGTGTGGGAGAGAGTAGAACCGTGCAAGGATGAAATCGGGGTTCAATGAAATTCAAGTTTATTTCTAGTTTTTAGTTGCAGCCAGTTCATGTTTTAGCCTGGAGCTATTACAATATATCCTTCTGAAAACTTTTGCACGACATTGGAGATCACCTCATATTTCCGTCTTCCAATTTCTCCTCTGTTAAATAGATTATAAATTTTCTCTTATCTTTTATGAAGTTGAAAAGATTTGCTCATGAGCACTCTCCTTTATTATATCTCTTAGAATTTTTAATTTACAGCGAATACTATTGATATATAGACTGGTTTTTTGAGCAACCAATATTTATTTCCAAGAATATAACGTGATTGCACGATCGCCAGACTTTCTGTTATCAGGCTGAGCTTGAACAATTTAAACTGTGTAAACTAAAGCCCGTACTAGTCTGCTAGTTTAAAGTCTTTAGCATTAGAGATCGCTAATGCAAAGTTAATTATTAATTTTGAATTTTTATTTATTAAATAAATCAAACAATTGTCTTTAAGGTATTTTATTCTTTCTCTTTCTAGTTAATACATATTAAATATGACTTCACGGGATAAAGACAGGATTTTATTAACATCATATATTGTTGCATTCTTAATCATATGTGACTTGCATTAATCTTACAAGAGAATCCAAATCATATTATTTTCTTGTGAGGGGAAACCCACATGAAACTTTCCCAAATAAATAGTCTAAGTTATATAAGTTTTTCCCCTTTTATATCTGCTATCTAGTCAATAATGTTCCCTATATGGGGCCAAGGGGCTATTTAAATACTCTATTCTCTCAGTTTAAACTATTTTCCTTATCCATACATCGTCAGCAACGTCCTTCCCTTTTGATTATTTGGATTCTTTGGGGGTAATTAAATCTTAAATTAGATGCTAAACTTGGGCATGAAAAGTGTATACTTAGAGATGTTTTTTCACGCTGCATGAATTTAGAATTATTCTATTAGTATGGGTTAAGATGGGTTTTTTAGGCTGCTTTAAGTTAAATTTATATTTCGGACCTGCTTTAGTATCGTTAAAGATTAATTTATGGCAGGTCATATTGAGTAAGGACGTGGAGAAACTTATATTGATCTGCATTTTATAGTCTATGCGAAAATATTTTTTTGAACAGGAAGTATCTATAGAGAGCAAAGTCCGACGATATGAATGTTCTTTGTTTTAGGTTGAAACCATCTGACTTTTATTCATAATAAGAAATTTTCTCCAGCTAGAACTATATTCACAAGATTTTGTTACATACAATTTCTTGCATTTGGCTTGAGAGATGCAGATATTATCAATCTATTATTCTATTTAATATTCTCTTAACCAACTACAAACTGGCTAAAGACTAAAGTTATCATTGCTACCCCCAATAAATTATAGTCTAAGCTACTTCAGTATCACAACTCTTGTAATTCTCTTACATCTTAGGAGGGGGGATGGGTATAGAAGCGGGGTTATTATATTTATTTATATAGCTAAACCTGTGTAATGGATATATATTAAATTAATAATGTTTGCTCTAATAAATTTCAGTTCTCACATATGGTAATCTCCTCAATAGTATTCTTTTCATATAGAAGACACTAAATATTAAGAATGAGAGGATTAAAACGGAAAACAACTAAGAGTATACTCCCTGTGAATTTAGGAAGTGAGATCAGTAAAAATAACAACTAAGCGAGTGACTTTTTTTATATCTAAACAAAGCCCATATAAGCCAGAAGATCTCGAGAAAAATCCACTCGAATTAAAATATTTTTCAACACGTCTCAATTTAAAAAATCATATAGGACACCCTTATTTTTCTAACTGTGAAAAAGGGCTCATCTCTAAGATATTATTATGTGTCTAATTAACGAATTTAACTATATTATTCTGTTTGGAGGCATCAAGAAACAGGACAGATTAAAGCTGAAACATAATTTAACTAATAGTAAAGTAAGAATATCCTCTATGTGGTAATAAGTATCAGGTAAATATATAATGCTCCAACTAGAACGTCATATCGTATTAAATTTGGAAATGAAATAATTAATTAAAGCTCCTTTTTCAATAACAACCTCCTTTTTCTTAACTTCAAAACTATTCAAAGATTAAGCATACAGCATTAATTATAGACAATTGTCGACGAACATTATAATTAAAGTTGAAACCACTTCGCTCAGAACCTTTATAGTTTCTGCGTCATTAACATATGAAATTAAGATGATTTTAACCTGTTCCTTAAACTTTTTATAGTAAATAGAAACTTCAAATAGAACTTTTTGCAAATTATGGTATTTGATAACTTGTATTAACTTGCCACAAACCACTTCAAATTATCATATGATTCCAGTAAAAGGTGATATTAATTATTAATGTACTTATATACCTAATGTAATTCTATATTTTTTTAAGATATATAAAATTTATTAAATATATCTCAACATTTTAGGTTAGACAAACATTAAAAATAAATTCCACCTTGAATTGAGCATCTCACACATAAGATGTTTTGGTAAAACTATAGCATTTTTCCACAGGTGTTACATCAAACAAACACCCACTATTGACTCTATAGAAAAATCTCAATCAATTTTTTAAATTCTATCCAAAATATAATAATATGTTGATAGACTCCTACTTCTATTATATGAGTTTTTAGAATACTATTCACCTCTCCACAAAAAGTTATTGCAGACACTTGATACAACATATCTTAACACAAATAAGGGTGAGGAATCTCAATAAACAATTAATTGTCAGCAAAAAGGATTGATTGATATATAGTTCAACATTTCTCATTTAATACCTCTAAACTACTTTTTCTATTGAAATAATCCTCAATACTTTAAAACAGTAGTTGAGAAAAAATCGACTTAATTTAATAAATTGTGAGAAAAAAAAACACCCTTTTTATTCTTCTCCAAGGTGTATAGGTGTTTTTCTCGCTATACTTTCTATTAAACTTAATTATGTCTTATTCAGGATAAAATAAAAGAGAACTGATAATTTTCTTTGTTGAACCCTAAATAATAATTACACATAGAAATAGTGCTCTCGCTCTGAGAAACTATAGCTGTCTAGTAAACAAAAGAAAAAAAAATACCTGTAAAAAACAACCCCATTCAACGCCCCCTACCAACAAAAGATTAAAAATATCCACAACAATAGTAACGGACTTAAAGGATAAAACATTATCACACACAAGATCTCCCTCAATACGTGTTATAAATATGACAATGAAATCAAAAATAATTAAAAAGATAGAAACGAACCTAATAACCTTAACAGATAAAATATACAATATTATCTAATTGATTCGTTTAATTTTTAACCAAAGGCATAGAGACCCACGACTCATTAATAATATTATATATATACTATGACATATAAAGTAGATTCTCTATACTATATTCCGAGACTTTAGAGTTACCCAAAAATTACCTTAAAATAAATTACAACCTATTGTAGAAGAACCATTATTCGAATACGCTCAAAGGGAACTATCCTACCACAAGGATGGACAATCCCATATAATTCAGAAAAAAACACAGAAGGCAATGAAAATAACCCCAAAGTGAATCGTAAGCAGATCACACCAACGCACAATACATCTTATACTGAACCCAGTAAAATTAGAAGACATTAGCTACATCATATCTGTGAAGGAGGAGAGAACCAACGATACATTCAAATATTATGTATTCTTGTATAGCCACTCCGATAAAAAGAAAGCAAGGTAGAAAGAAAAGAAAAGATCCGTACCAATATAAATATCGATAATAAACCAACTCAACAGAAAAGAATATGCAAACAAAAAATAAAGATGTTTTCTTCCCCACCTAACCGGAAAAATCACTACACTATACTAATAGTAATTACCACAAAAACATAACATTTAACGAGGAAAATCGAAATACTAAAATTTGTTTCCCAAAATAAGGAGTCAAGATAGGTTATCCCCCTCTAATTTACAATTACTACACCAATAAAAAACTCATTAGTATTGATATGTTAAATTAATAAAGCAAAACACCTTAACAAATTCGGCTTTTAAATCGGGATAATTTAAAACTTTAAAATCCCCAACTGGCTTTAATAAAAACAATTAGAAACACCAAGTATTTTATGATGTAATTAAGTACAGACAAACTTTTAATTACACTTACAAACAAAAAAACAAGGATACAAAGCAATTAATTCTTAATTTAGAGAATTTTTAGTAAAATAAAGTCTTTTAAAGATCCCAAGAACCATATATAAGCTTTAAATCACAAAAGAAAAAGAATGTGTCATGACTGGGTAGGAGAATAATTTATCACTCCAGAATTGATACTCAGATGTCAAAGTCCGATTGTGTGCTGAGGTACTCAAAACCAAGACCATTTAAATATGAGCAATGGGGGGAAACTTTGAAAGAAGAAAAGGTAATAACTTTGGACTCTCAAACCATCATAACCACATAGATAATAAAGACTACAAAATACAATATTTAGACGTATAAAATATTCTTTCGAATTTGAAGAGTTTCTTAATATCTAGAAGTAGTTTGGACGAAACGAATCGCGCAATAAATTTAATTCCTTATTTTAATTGATAAATCCATAATTAACATATTGAATAAAATCATTAATAAAAAAGCATATCTAAATCGAACCAATATAATAAAAAATTTTACCGACTTTATTAAAATGAGATTTTTATAAAGGTTTCGTCCGAGACGTCAATGATACGATGAAATTGAGAAATCAATAAATTCAATTAATAATTTGGATTAAAGCGTAATGATGAAAGGTATGTATTAGAATTTTAATTGTTCAACTTATTCTCAATATAATTATTGATTATTCAAGGTTGTAGAAATGGCCAGTATTAACAAGTGTATATATAAGATTGCTATCTTATCACTTTTCTCCTCTCACAAAAAATAAAGTAATTTATAATTTTATGATAAATATCAAAGTCAAGATCATTTATTGGTTTGGAGCGAGATAAAATTATGAGAAGTTTTAGTTTAGTAAAAACACGAAGAGGATCAATGTTTAAAAAAAAAACAGATTAGTCAGAAACTAGTTTAGATACAATACAGAAGTCAATCTATTCCAACTCACTTCAGAATCATCAAAAATATGTGACGAAGTGTCTGTTACCCTATGCAATTGTAACAACCCCCACTAGACCAAAAGCAAGTAAAATCTAATGGAACAAACTTGATCCTTATTGGAATTTCTATTGATTTATAACCTCATTTCACTCTACCAATAAGCTTCTCATACTTAGGAGATTACGATATTTTTGTTGCATTTTGGCCTTTTTATTTCCACAACACCTCCCAAAAGTTTATATTCTGACATTATAACTAATTCTAACACCAAGTATACTTCGTTTCAAAAGGAAATCCATAGCTAAATAACTCCGGCACACTTTTTAGATCTAATAATTTCCTCTAATTTAATAGCCAATGTTTCCAACGCCAACAACTAAACTTAGCCAACGTTTTTACCACTGTGCTACTCCAATATTATTGAAACCAGTTAAATATCAAATATATCCTATATTCCGTTTAGAGGTTGGGGTCTTACTCGCTTTACACCCCTTACTTGTTCTTCTCCACTGATATACATTAGTGTGTATAACACACAATATCGTCCTACCACCGTAGTTATTTCCCTACCACATCAAAACATAACTCAAACTATCCTATAATTTTTTTATTACTTCATAGTATATAATTTAACGCAATAATAACCACTTTTCTTTTGTCTAATCTTCTACTCTCACCATTGTCAAAATAATTACTCTTGCGAATTCAACAATCTCTTTTTTTCGCTTCTCTATTTTGTTGTTCTAAAATTGTATTCTTGAGAAATCATTTAGGTGATATAAGTTCAGTCCACACTCAAACACCACATTACCTAATTTACTGTTATTTGGTATCAAATCGTTCATTTATTTTTTTACTATTCTTTTATAACAAAGATATATCAGTCTCCTGAGATAAAAATCTATACATACTTTACTTCTAACAATCAATGTGTACTCCAATAATAGTCAATCAACTTTACCACCTTATCTCGAAATAAAGTGATGGGCCAGCATTGTTATTTATTGTAGTTTTGCAAATACTTTTTCTTTACTTTTGCTTTTTAATTTTAATGTTTTTCAATACAAACCATACCTAAATATGTTATATTACTTCATTACGTTCAGGAAAAACTCTTATAATAGTGTTTGAGAAACAAAAAAATAAAAAACTCCTAAAAATACGATCTTTTTTAGACAAAAAATCGGAGAAAATAAATTAGATGGAGAAAATAAATAAGTAATATCCAGTGGGATGAAGATATAAAAAGTTTTTACCCTAAAAAGAAAAGATGCATCCCATTTAATTAAGTAAAATTCTTAAACTATTCTTAAATATATATGTAGCGGTAGGTAATTTGAACGAAAGAAGAAGTATTTATCTGACTTTAAGTAAGTTATTATTAAACGAGAAAAGACTTGGAAAAAGAGTAAGTCTCTTTATGGTCAACTTCCCCGTTGGCTTATTGTACAACAACTCTGAATAACAATGGGAAAAAAAAAATTAACCACCAAAACCCCATGGGGGTTTGTTAACAAGGGGCCCATTGCTGGGAACGTTAAGGTAAAATAGTGGGGCAAGCAAAGGCAAGTGGCCCCTAAGCCAACAAACCCATAATCGAACATATTAAGTTCTGTGTTGACTAAACCAAAATTTGATTTAAATAAAAACAAACACAATCAAACAATCTGGATGAGACTTTTAGCCATCAAAACCAGCCAAAGAGACGGAGTTAACAAAGAGCAGGAGTGGATCCAAATTAGTAAAGGGCAAATACTATCTAAAACCTACCAAATAGTTATACTACACAAAGAACTTTTTTTAAGAGATCTTCACACTTTAACATAAGACAACACCCCTTACATATAACCGAGGCGAATCATTTGACACTTATAACTAGAACAACAAGCTTAAAAAAACAAATTAAATCGCTCATTAAGAACAACACAACAGTAACGTAGTAGTTAATTTCATTCCACCATTATTAAGTGCCTTACTTGTTTTCACACCACCAATCTAGAGTTTGATGTTTATATGAATCAATCCAACAGTACTTCTGCACATTATATTTAATGAGGGATTTCTATAAATATCTGATAAAATAAAAGGAGTCTAGTTGGGAAGCCCTTCAGGAGAATATGCTGCATAAAAAATAGCACACGTCTAGCAACTGCTTTCACATTTCCACCTCAATCATTTATAAATCTTTTCACAATAATCGGAGTATAGTTCACCTCTCAAAACGATGTAGAGGTGTATTGTGAATTTTAACTTTCAGTCTAAATAATATAAATAGTATATATAATAATTTATACCAACACATACTAAGATTAATACAGTCTTCTCACCAAATAATCTAATATCCAAAAAACCAACAATACATAGTTCTATCTAGTGTTTCTTCTATTGGATAATTTAACTCTATTCATTTTATAAATCTATCTCGATATATTCACTTAAATTTTACTGAATCACAGGCAGACTATAAGCAATTATTTCCTCAAGTATTATATCAGGCGAAACAATACCAAAACAATAAAGGAAAGTAACAAAGCAATTATATATTGATAAGTGGAATGATCATATTAAAGGCAAAAGGTATCACTTTATAATATTGGGATGATTAGAGGGCACCCCGTTGGAATTTTAATATTTCATAAAAGCAAATACGAGTCCCTTCAGGATCGATTTTTAGATGTTATATTTCGGGCATCTATTTAACGGGTTTCTGCGTTGATAAAATTCAAAACAGCAATAACCACTCAATGGGAATATACGCAAATTTTATTGTGTGAATACTTCCAATTCTTTGATTCTTATCATTCCTCATTATAATTTTTTTAAACCATTAAAAGAAGGATTCGCTTCTTATTTTTGGATTTCAATTTTATAATATCGGTATACATTTTTAAATTTCAACAGGGGGGCCTTTCTTTTGATGGTTATCAATCGGGGTGTTTTAACAAAATGAATCGCATTTTTCGACCATTTTTAAATTACAGCCAGACAGTTAAGGCTCTTTAGAAAAATCATATAGCTTATCCATTTCATATTCTAGATTTTCTTTATTGATCCACACCCCCCATGGGTACCCATAGGGAACCTATGACTCTTGTTAAAAAGTTTATAGAAATTTTGTCTATTTATAAAATAGAAACTGTTTGAATATAAATTTTTAATCATAATATTAATCAGCATAACGACAGTTTTGTGGGCATATTTCAAATTTATATCCTATCATCTTATAAACACACACAGCTAACTTGTATACACACTATTATTTTATACATCTTCATTTAGTAATTGTTATTATATCACATCAAATAAAAAGATTTGGAGAACTATATTTAATTTATCAAACAAAATTTTAAATATACAAAGTAACGCCACCCTTAAAACTCAAACTTAGAAAATGAAGAGTTATAAATATTAATCAAAGGTATAGCAAGAGTCATCAAGTTTCTATTATATAAAGCATTTCCTGTTTCTTTTTTTTATATTTTGCCTTTGCACTTTGTTTAAATATCTAATACTAAAACAACATAAATCTTCAAAAAATATCGAAAGTAATCAACCAATTGAAGAAGAAAATGATCTCATTCTCATATTTTACTCATTCAGTTTTTATAATCACATGTGTTATGTATTTGTTTTTGAACCAATTTTCATCAACGAGATTCTGAAAAGGTTTTGCACAAAACTGGCCATAACCAAATATACTAAGTCTCTCTAGACCTAACAATCCTACCTCTGAAGTAATACAAGGAAGCCACAATTGCTGCTATCTCACAAGTAGAGAGAGATATCTTTTATATTGAAGACGATCAAGTGAGGTTAAGGGATAGGGTTAAGACATTCACCGAAGTCTTATCGACATCTTTTCGTACAAGTAATTGAGACATTGTGGGCAATAAATACACGAGGAAAAAGACTAACTGATTCTACTTAGAACATTGGGAGCTGTTGGGAGAAGTATGTGACATTGGACTGTTGAATTTTATTCCTAAACAATATATCGTTTTTTCAAAAATAAATAGTGAACGTTTACTGGTTATTATATTTTTAGAATAAATATGGAGGAAAATAAGATAAGAATTATATGGTAGTAATTAATGTGCTTAATAATGGTTTTTTATTGTTGCTATGGAATGATGATTGATGATAGAGAGCTTGATCTTGAAGAAGCTTCAAAGGTTATATCAATAATGATGGTAATCACAGTAAAAGCTAGGTAGTTATTATCTTCATTAGAAAAGAAAGGAAAAAGAGAAAATAATTTTTATTAAGTAATGATTATTTATATTACGTATGTATTGATGTTATAGGCAATGAGTTTCTTGAACAGAATTCAAATATTATAGAAGCATATATAGTGATAAATCTCAACTTATGAATGAACTTATTTATTTCTAATTATTATTTAATTTAGATATATTTATGTTATTATTAACCACTTTATTAACTTATATTGCATAATTAACTTAAACTTATTATTTAAGTTTTAATTTACTGTTAAAAAGTAACCGGTAGATTGTGACACTCGCCTAAGAATATTCGAAGCCTGCCCCTCTCATGCAAATATAAGAGGAAAAAAAAAAGAGGGGAATAATTTGAGAGGTATCATAAATCATTTTCCAGAGACTAATATGTATCTTAAAATTGTTAATCCAAAAGACGTTGGTTTGACTTATGGACTAAATTTGGAACACATAAACAATCTGAAAAAGGGGTTGAATAATCTACTTTATCTTGTTTCAAATTATAATTTTAATCTTTGGACTTTAATTTTCTTAAGTTAAGACAAAATTTCGTATATATTTTGTTGCTAGAAAAACTAAACACTGAATTACATTAAATGACTACAACAAATCAACCGACTTCTCTCTACTTACTTGATAAATCTCAGGAATGTTTAGTACTACATCAAAACAATTATGTGTTAGTTGTAAGCTAGTAACCATGCCAATTGAGATAAGATTAGCCACATTTTTCATCTGGTCTATTGGTTGGTTGCACAATGAGAGAAGACAAGTAAGTGTGATTACAAGTAGTGGTTGTGAAAAATTGACATGAAAAACGATGCGCTATTGCATACCAACCATAGGCAGTTCATACTCCCGGAACCAGACCTAAGCACATCGTCATATGCCGACCACAAACATCGGCATCTCCAGGTATGCTCATCCGATGCAAGCTACGTCTGCAACATAAGGACTCGTTTGATAAATCGTAAAACATGTTTCGTCAATGCTTACATTGTTTTGTAGACAAAAGTTGTAAAACTATGTGTTCATGGAAGTAAAATTCGCTACGGGAAAGATTAAAAGCTATTTCTTCCAAAATGAAAGGAAACTACCTTCCTTCGTTCTCTTGTATACTCCTTCCTCATTACCCCTTGGATCTTCTTTATTTTCCCTATTTTTCATCACTTTTTTTACATGCAACTAAACAATGAAAAATTGTTTTCCATTGTTTTCCATTTTACATTAAAAATGGGGAAATTTCATCTCGTACCATTAAGTTTTTTACTATTCTATTTCGTACCATAGTTTTATTTTTATTCCAAGAAATACCACTAAGTTTATGATATTTTCATTTGATACCATTAAAGTGTATTATGTTTGACAAATATAGAGTATTTTGGAGTTACAACTCAAAGAATTCACCAATTGGTATTTGTTTGAGAGGCTTTTAGTCGATAAATAATGAAGAATAAAGTGTGGATAACTCCAAAATAGTTCATATTTTTCAAAAACATCACACTTCAATGGTATTAAATGGAAAATACATAAACTCAATGAAATTTCTTGGAATAAAATATAAACGATGGTACGGAATGAAATTGTCAAAAACACAATGGTACGAGATGGAATTACTCTTAAAAATATTTTACATCCTACCAAACGAAGCCATAATGTTATTAAAGAAGATTATACTTGTATATTCAACACTATAGAGTATACTCAAATGACAATGCTTTGCTCTAGAAATACTGGCAATTCTACACTAAGACAACTCAAAGATGCAAATTATGTGATTCATTCATGAACTGCCACATAAAAATGAAGAGTAAACTCAACACTGGGGGAGTTTTTGAGTTCGTAGAGAGAAGGGTTCCTAGATTGCCATTGCCATGATTAGTAGTCATGCATTAGTCTTCTTTTCCTCATCTTCAGTCGGAAATGGCAGCCGGCCTGTTACACGGTCGGCTTTACAAAAGATCCATGTAGGCGATGTAGCACCTGCTGCTTATCGTTTTTTCAGTCGCTTCCTTTRGACCACCAAGTGTGGCTGCATTGGCAAGCTTCTTTCCCACCAGTTGTCTGATCCACCAACAGTGATAATGGAGATTTAGGGCAGTTCTTACCGACGATCTAATCCGATCAGATAACTTTGCAACAAGAACATTCCAATAAGATTTCAATCTGAAAATTTCTGGATTCAAGATTTTAATCCTAAATTTTGACTAAGTTCTTTTCAACTTATTTTCAATACTTATTGAATAAAAATAAGTTCAAATAAGCTCAAATAAATACCAATAGGTTATACATACTAATTTTTCCTCTTACAGAATCAATAAGTTTAGATAATTTCAAATAAGTTAGAGATAATTCAAATAAGTTCACATAAGCACAAATAAGTTAAAAAAAAAAAAAAAAACACACACCCTTTAAATATCCAAAAGTTCTGTTAAAATTTAGCACTTTTCCAATCTCGAGCTTTTTTTTCCCTCACATTTTCCATATGTTTAGCTACTAAATTATA
>SNQN01000694.1:69432-80371 GCA_008642245.1 Bassia scoparia
ATGGAACCTCATACCCAAGGGATTCTAAATAAATCCCATCCCCCTAGAATCCCATACGGCCATACCCACCTCACCCCCAAAGATTCACATTTCATTCCATCCTTGATACAAACCCTAATTTATMTATTATTTTTTAAAAAAAAGGAGAGAGAGAAGCAGCCACCATATCCACCTCCACATCAGAAATTTCCACAGCCCAATTTGACCTCGCCGTCACCCTATTAAACCTTGCCACCGCCATATCGGACACTGCAACCATCCTATTTGACCCCACCACCAAATTCGACTTCACCACCACGAGTCAATGGACTGTCGGATGCACACCACCGCACACCTTCATTTTCAATTTTCTGGGCTTTTGCTTTCAAATCCTTCAATTTTCTGGGTTTTTTCTTTCAACTCCTTCGATTTTCACTTTCTATTTTTGGGTCAAATTGGGATGGACGGGTCTAATTGAGGTGCTGGGTTAAAGGATCTGGGTTAGAAGGGGGTTGGGTCGAATTGGGTGGATTAGGTTCGAATAGGGGGCTGGGTTGAAGGGATTGAGTTCGAAGGAGGTTTGGTCAAATTGGGGTGGGTGGGTCAAATGGTGTGGCTAGGTTTGAGTGGTGAAGGTGGTTGGCCGGTTGGGTGTAGCTAGGTGGTGGTGATAGAATCAGGATTGATCCAAAAAGTGGGAATGGATTAAAAATCTATTAAATAATTGAACCAAACACTTTCAGATTACTATGGGGTTCATCCACTGAACCAAACGGGCCATAAAGTAAGACAGTGGGGAGAGCAAAAAGGTTTAACCATTACTATGGCTTTAGGTATTAATGCTATAGATTATATGATGACATAAATTGTGTTTCAATGCATTATCATGCATCTACAAACATGTCCAACAGATGGCATGGATGGCCACTACAAATGTTTAACGCATAATACATGGTATATTGAGGGTGCTTTGGAGATTTGGGTTCGAGAAGAGAATTTAAAAAAGGAGGTTTGGCCATTTCAAAACGCTGATGCAAAGTGTTTGTTATATCATACACCGAAACAGTGATAGCTAATAGCTATATATGAAACACTTTTACACAAACAACTAATACTAGTAGCTAGTSAAATAACAATCAACCAAAGGACTAACAATTAACAACTTGCTCCTGAGCAAAACAATTACAGTTTCTTATAGATGTATCAGTTCAAAAGATTCTTCAACCAATCTTTTACTTGGTTTAGCTTMAGCCATATTACTTGCAGACTTTGTAACACCCTCACACCAACGTCCAGCATTAAAATGCTAATAGTTGATAAAGGTTCACAGAGAACAAAATAAACACTAGAAGATTAGTTGATTACTGCACAATGGTTAAAACCAAACAGAAAAGAACCCCCTGCCATTAGAAAACAAATCATGCTTCTGATTGGGTCTACTTTATCTGAAAATGAAAAAAAATACCACAGATAGCAAAAACAGCAACACCAAAGCAAGATGATTAAAGTAAATGCCTACCTTGTGGCTGATTGTTTGCTTGTTGATGGGTGTCAGAAGAAGTATCAGCGCTGCCCAGGACATTTTCAGCATATCCTAATCGGAGGTCATTCAAACTTTTGATTGCCAGGTCCAAATCATGTCCATTGTTTTCAAGTGCTTGCTCAAGAAGCTGCAGCAGTATGACAGATCCAACAAAATTAATGATTCACCATATTGTAGAAGATAATACAACCTCTACTGTAGAAGATATCGAAAATCTAGCTCACAGCCTCACAGAAATATGGAAATAATATCCTAGTTGGAAAACTTTCATTAACATAAAGCACGTTCCTGGATTTTGAAAAGGTCAAGTGAATAAAACTCCCAGAGCTTTGCATACAAGAATTATTTATTTATTTTTTTAAATTAAAAAAACAGATAACATCACAGTAAAATGTATCAATCGGCAGTTTTGCAAACGAATTGAAAAAAGATAGGTAGACTCACCATGGAGAGATAAAATAATTCAAATGATTTCTTAGAAAGTCATCATTTATCTCTCCAGTTTACAAATTCATAGAAACTTTATAACAACCCTAGATCTACAATATCTTCCATTATTCTGAATACCAGTCACTTTTGGTGATAAATTTTTTAAGAACTGAAGCAATTGCTCGTTGGAGCAGCAGCACCCTAGTCCAACCTGTTTGCAGAGGTTGTATTTTATCTCAGATTTGATCACTGATCAAAGGCCTAGCCTTGAGGGAAGTTAAGGGCACTCACAATAAGGAGTTTGTAATTGGTTTTACGAGGGTTGAAAAATAACCCCTTATTGTTAGTGGAGTAGGATGGGGTTTGAATTAGTAAGTGGTTTGTATAGGGTTGGGTGACATTTTAYTGGGGTATTGGGTAGAAAAGAAAAGCTAAAACGTCAATGTATATATGTATTGGGACCCTRGTATAAACCCATAAAATGTTTGAACCATAGTTGAGGAAAGATTTGTTGGGTAAGGAGTTTGTAGGAAGATAATGTGGCATATGACAAACCCTAAGAGGCTTGAACTTTGAACCATTGTGAATGCCCTAATGAATGGAGATCTTAACACTCTAAAGAGCACGAAAAGTACAAGAGACAAATAAGAAGCACAATCATACATATCAGATGGTTGATATAATACCACATGAAAACACTTCAAAACAGTAAGAGGTGAACTTGATATGCCCATCAGCCCCATCATATTGCTCAAAAACTAAACCCCTTGAAACAACAGGCCAACAATTCTAGGATAGAGATGAAGAATCTACAAATAAAGCATCAAATCTGAAAAATTATACAAGCCACCAAAAGTGTAAAAGCACAGCCAAGAAATAAACTAATTGTTATTAAATAAGAAAGTTTGAAACGACCAAAAAAATATTGCAAAAAATTACTTTCCTTCAAAAAACAAAATTTATAGCTCTGCAATTATCCTAACAGAAACGGAAACTAAAATTATATCGTCTGTGATGTAACTCGATGATACCCTAATAARCGAAGTCCAAGCTTTTCCATCACTTCATCGCTTTGTATAGCACTCTTGAAAGTTCACTATATATTCCTCAGGAAATGCAAACTCCCTAATTAAAGGAAATCGTTTACCAAAAAAAAAATATCCTTTTAAGAATTATATCTATCCAATTTTTCAAAATTGACAAAGTCAATTTACTTTCTGCATCTCTCCAAAGTCCAAAATCATGAACTCCACAATTCATCAAAACTTTGCTTTACTGACATTCCAACGCATATGCCAAGAATCAAAGTCAGTGGATTCAGCCACGGACTAATCTTGGAACGTGGCGCAAACCGCAAAAGCCTCAACAAGGTCATATTTCAACTAGCATTTAATGGCGCAAACCTTTCACTAAAAAAATTCGTATCATTGGCCATTATCCAGGAAGTATCGCAGCAAGAGTGTATCAGACACAAAGTACGTACGGTACAATCTTATCAAGATACTATGTTTAAGATTCATCTTAATTGAATGTTTGTAGAGTAGCTTATAATATGATGGCAGTGAAGATTTAGGCCCAACTGAACAAAATATGTTTGCAAGTGAGTGAAAATATATATAATCAATAGTGGTGCTCAAATTTATAGAAAACCATATGCGCGAATAGCATTATCAGTAGTTTCAAGTGTAGCGAAAATCTAATCACGCCCATCGGAAACTAAAGAAATTGACAGGTACTTCTTTAAAAAGACAATATACGTCTATGTGGATAAATACAGCACCAGTACTATTTTGTTCATTGTCATATTTATTCATTGTTCGTAATGGGACGAAGCAAGATGCCGGAAGTGCTAGAGAGTCCCCATATTTGTCTCACCTTAATTTAACTGAAAGAATTTTTGTTTTTGATCTTAACCAATTGGACAAAAAATAATAAAAAAATGGTAATGCAATATTAGTATTATTTAATGCTTGGAATAGATAAATGTAGTTGGGATAAGATACACATGGAGATACACGTATTAGGTTGCTGTTCAGAATGCATATTACTTAGTAAATTTCCTTCAGAATAGTCCTTGTAGTGTTTGTATAGGAGCCATGATAACTTTTACTTCCTTTTAATTAATTTTTTTGACATCAGATATAAACCGTTTTTAGAGTTTCGGGGGAAATGGATTCAACTCATTTTGGAGAGAAATCTAAATCAAACCATAAAAGGTTATTGAAGTAATTGGCCTCTAACACAACTTATAACATTTTAGAAAATCTATAAGTTTAGTTATCGAAAAAGGAAATTCAAGTTTTAAAAACAACAATTTTTCTTACCAAAAAACCAAAGATTGTTTCTGCAACTACACTAGCGATAACAGAAACTAATTTCTACCCTCTGTGATGTAGTATCATACAGTAAACTCATACAACACAAGTCCAGCTTCTTCATAATTGTACAGCTTTGTATTGCACTCTTAAAAACTTCATATTCTGCATATATAGATATAACAATAAAATCGCAGGATCCTAGGTAGGGGGAAATAAATAACATTTCAACAAAATTGAATCCTTTCAAGAATTATTTCATTCCTTATTGCACAATTGACCCTTGTCAATTAGTTTTCTACGTCTCTCGCGATCTATGAACTTTCTCACAATTCCAAGCCAACCTTCTTCCAAATTCCTTAATACCGACAGCAACTATTCACCTGGCTAACTTGATGTCATTCAACCTTTTATGGCAGCTTGATGTTCACAAATTACATTTTTGTCATACTTACAAACTTCATGGGCTAACCTTCAATTTGCTTCCAAAGTTCCAAGTACCAACCATGCTCAATGCATTCAACCTAGGCAACTTGATGTTCACAAATTACATTTTTGTCATACTTACAAACTTCAACCTTCAATTTACATTACTTACCCAAAAAAAAATTGAAACTTCAAAAATTTACAATTCGTGGCAAACCCAAACTTTAACTACATTCAACTAAAAGAACATTAATTGCACCACAGCACCAAGAACTCTGATTATACCTAATACATTTGGCCTCAGCATATCGAATTCGATGTCACCAACACAACCAAAACTACATTAATCCAAAGTACAATTACAAGTCTAGTTTCAACTTCAATTGACTGAACATTTTAATAAACGACTCCTGATTTCATTAATCCAGAATCTGTAATCATAACCAACCTTCTAAAACTTGACAATCTTATCAAATATCAATGTACAATCAGAACATCAAAAATCAGCCACAATTAGCTAAATTTCGAACAAAAACGACTTCTAAATATCAATAAGCAAGATTACAATCTTTAAAAAAGTCAAAGGAGAGAGAAACAAACCGTCTTGTCCATATGAGGAAAGAGGGCAAAGAGGTGTTCAAGCAACAGAAATGGCGATTGGCCGAAGCGAACAGGAGAAGACGAAGAACAGCGAATTCGCTTCGAAGAAGCCGGCGATGGAATTTCTTCGAAAATAGACGATCTCTTTCCACACAATATTGCAGACATATTGTGGCAAAAAAACCCTAACTTAAAATTATCAAACCGATCAAACTTCAATTCCCYCTATTTCAATTTCGATCAATCGCCGAAATTATCTTCAAGATAATGGCGAAATTAAGGTCAACAGTTTAAGTGAAATTGAAGGAATGGATGAGATTTGAGGGGTGAATTTGGGGGAAAATTAGGGTTTTCGATTCAACCATTTGCTGTGTTCTTCGAACTTTAATTTCTCGGCAATTATTATTATGAAATTCGTTCTCTCTTTCCTCTGTTGGAGGAAACAATGAGATAAGGCCGCGTTTGGTTGGTGCGAAGATGGTGTGATAATTGATGGGGAGAAATGATTAAAAAGTTAAAAGCGCAATTAAGTGAAAATTGAAGGAAAGACCGAAAGAATATGTCCAACTTTGAAAAAATTGCAAACGATAATCTACTTTCTCCGTTTCGATTCAGTGACTACTCGATGTGAATTGTGAAATGACTTTTAAAAAAAAATGGGAAAGAAAGATTTACGAAGTAGAGAGAAAAATAAGAGGGTCCGCGGGAGAGGAGAGATAGAGATAATATTTTAGTTAAAGAATAGCTAGTAAATTAAAATACCCTTAAATAGAAACTGTGGCTAGTAATTCGAAATGAAGGAAGTAATGCATTCTTTGCCAATAATTCGATTCTTTTTCCCTTCCTGAAACAACCTAACGTAATCCTAAAATTTACAATAGACGATTATTTAACGGAAAATCTCTATCAGTTTAAATTAAATGTGGTCTCGTCACTCTTTAATTAGCTCGATGACCTTTTTTCATACAAATTGTAGAAATCTTACACACAAATTGTATATTCATTTTTTTTCAAATTTTAACCTCAAAATTGACTTTTTTGAGTTAAAACTTAAAACGACTCTTAAGACCTTAATCGAGCTTATTTTTCATGCGCAATTCAAGATGAATTCYACATGCAAATAGAGAGTGATACGGCTAAGGTTTRAGGGATCTCTTTTGCCCTTATAGGTCAAGATTTTGGGYAAAAAAATATGATTGATTGGATTTGTCTCAATTTATGTGTAATTAAGTTTCATCTTGATTTGCATACTTTGATTTGAATGTGGCAAAAAAATCATCCAATTGAGGTTTCTTTAGCCTTTTATGGGTCAAATTTGAGGTCGAGATCATAAAAAAAAGATAAATTTCATCTCGATTTATGCAATAAATTCGCCTTGATTTGTGTACAAAAGATGACAAATTTTGTCCCAAATTACATAGGTTACATACTTTTTTACGAAAAACTACTTACCTTACCTTTTTAGTGACAAACGTACTTGACTTCGTGTTTTTATTTCTTGTTGACAAAACCTAATTTCAATTTCCGACGTTGATTCTAAGATTCCGACCATTAAATGACTTAGTGATATTTTTTTATTTTTTATTTCATTTTTCTCCTTTTTGCTTCCAAAATTAACTTCTCTCTTTCTCACTCCATAAATGGTCATAGAACTAACACTTTTGAGGGTCGCTAAAAATGTCGTAAGCTTCTGATCTAATTCACACTTGTTACGTTGTTAGGGTTCTTATATGGGTACCATGTCATCTCCACTAACGAATCAATTAACTTTCGATAGTGTTGCACACTCATTTCTTAAACTTCAATTGGCTTTTTGGTGGGGTTAAAGAATTGAGGAGCCCTGATTTTGGTACAAATGTTATTGAATGGAATGATTTTTTTTGTCGGGGGTGAGTCATGTGTTATTGTTATGAAGACGTGCTAGTGTCATAGTGTGTAAGAAGCAAAGAAGGAGGAGAGAGAAAGAAGATAGGGGAAGTGTTTGTTAATGGTGGTTAATGCAATAAATGAGGATGAGGATGAAATGAGTGAATGTGGTGGTTTTAATGGAGTGAGAAGACGAAAGGAGTTAGAGTATGGCGGGAAAAGGAGAAAATAGAGTTTTTTTTTTCAAAAAAAATCATGTGGCTTTTATTTGCCAGATTGCTCGAGTCAATGTTCGAAATTTAAATAAGGTATTGAACAACAACAACAACAAAAAACACACTAAGTAAGGTACTTTTTCATAGAAAGGTAGGTAGTTTTATGCAAAAAGTGTGTAACCTAGGCTCGTAGTTCTAGACAAAATTTTCTTATAGAAATTAGAACTATAGACTTTGGTTTTTCCATATTTCTTCATTCTCCTTGCATTTGGGCAAAATAACTCTTACTCTAATGAGTAGGGTTGTGCATAGTTTGGTCTGAACCGTAACGAAAATGTATTATAAGGGTTTGGTTTGGTTTACAATTTATAAAAATACAGTATGTTTTTAGTATTTTTTTTTGTTAATATGGTTTGGTTGTTTTTTCAAAAATTATTAGGGTTTGGTTTTTGAAAAATTATTATTCTTTTGTCGTCTCGTTATAAACCGCAAATCGAACCACATTGAATTGTATTATTATGGTTTGGCTTGGATACATACTGATCGGTCAAATTTGTAAATAATTGTAATTTGTGGCTTCGTTTGATTTAGTGGCTCAAAACCACCAAACCGGACCTTGTTCACCGTATTAACGAGTCATTATATTGCTATATGACCTATTAAATCAAAAAAGGCTAGAGCTTGATAGCCCATATGACACATATGAGGAAGGCCTACATACACTAGCGGGGCAAATGGCATCCTTTTTCTAACAATTGAACGAATTGTCATGTTGAATACTTTTTAATCAAAGAAAATTAATTCATCCAAAGGAAAAATTTATTGGTATTAGCTTCTCAAAAAATTTTCTTAGACTATTACCCAGCAAATCCATGTCAAATTCATTTTTCATAACAAAAATAGATATTGATTTTCCTCTTCGAGTCTCTAGGGTTTTCTCTTGTCAACCTACGTTTCTTAGTAGAGTTCTTAATTTCCTTCGAATTTCGAGGTCAGGCTGTCATTGTTTCAAAAAATTTGTCTCTTTATTCCACGATTCTGCCTGTGGTTTCTTTGATACTTTTGTTCGCGACTACGGATCACTTAGAGGACAGTTACAAAAGTGTGCAATGACAGAGGAAGAAGACGAAGTAAGGAATGTGTTGATGATAAGGAGGATGAATAGAAGGAGCAATGCAATTATGCTAGTTGGTAAAGTTTAACACAAAACCCTTCAGTGTAAGAATTAAAACAAGTACTTTGAAGATGTGTGGCGGTAGAAAAGGACATGGTTGTGAGGGAAATGATCGTAATATTTTTTATTTCCATATCTTTTCCAAGCTTGACAAAATCAAAGTTCTTGAAGGACGTCCATGGTCTTTTAGAGGATCGCCCAATTTTATTAAAGAATATAGATGAGGTGTTCATCCATTAAAACTGTCTTTTCCAAAATCTATTTTGGTAAGGCTTGGGGTGTCGCCTTGAACAAACTAACCACGTCGATGGCGAAATCTTTCGCTTCTAGCATGGGAGTTGATTGAATGTGATGTTTTATCCGTGGATGGAGTAAATACTTGTGGTTTAGGTGGATCTTGATATCTTCAAAGCCTTTAAAGCGGTGGACGAAGATTGCTACGCATGGTGAACCTAAACTTATAATATCTTAATGAAGCGATTGATGGATTTTTGTGAGATGCTTTGGTTTTTAGGCCACTTCTTTTAAACAATGTTCGATAATAGTGAGGATATGCCTTTATTCGAGTTACCTTATGGAAATTGGAGAAGGCTTTCCATACTATTAAGCGAAATTAATGAAACCAAAGTTCAGAAGAACTTAAGCAATTCAAGCATTCAAAGAGGATTTAGGGCTGACAAGGCTTGATTAAAGCTAATATTTTGATAAAACTCCAAAATGAAAATAGAGCCTAGACTTGAGCATAATACACTAGTGCCTCGAGGTGAGCATGACAGTAGTTTACGAATAATAGGAACATTGTAACTAATGTATGCACCATCTAATTGATGATTGAATAAGTCAATGATGAAATTTGTGGTAAATTTTCTATAAGAGAGGACATGTGGAAATAGCATGTCTCAAGATGTACACAAGGGGTCTCAAATATCTCCGTATAGGCTTATTTTTTCAAGGAGTGTTGAACAGAAGTTTCATGGTGATGGGATATGGAATAAGCAATGCAAGAAGATGGCGCGGCAGCCAAAATCCCTCAAGGGCCAATGAAGATTCTTGCTTGAATGGCTGAGGGTTGGGGAATCCAAGCAATAAACTAGAGCTGCAAAATTTCCAGTGACACGAAAAAACACGGACAACGTAACCAGAAAAAAGTGGTTAGGTTTGAGATTTCGACACGAAAAGAAGTGTTAACACGAACACGACCTGAAATTAAATGAGTTAGGTTCGGGTAGAAAATTTTGACACAAAACAAACCTAAATTGACACAAAACTTAAAAAAAACAAAGAGTAAAAAATATTACTTCGGCTAAAAACTACAATGACCAATAAAAATAGTAGAAAAACTAACAAAAGCTTACGTGACAGCGAAACCGACTCAAACGAGACACGACCTGAAAAAAGCGTAGTTAAAGGTTTAGATTTTCAACACGAACTATACCTGAAAATAAATGGGTTGGTAGGCCGATGGTTTGGACACAAATATTATGACCCGAACCTCGACACTACTCGACTAGTTTCCAGCGCACAATTAACGGTTTCGACGCGTCATGATTCTTGAAAATCCCCATATGGTCTTTCTTCAAGAGACTAAATTATACACACATGAGTTGGAACGAATTAAAATTAAATTACTTTTTAATGGAATGTTAGTTGTTGGGTGTAATGGCGAGGGTAGGAGGAAGACTGTTGGTCTTGTTTTATTTTGGAAGGAGGAGTGAGAAGTGTCTTTATTATCACGGTCAGCCGACCATATAGATGRTYGTGCGTCTAGTACAYATGATAAAGAGTGGCATTTCARGGGAATCTATGGTTTCTTGGAGAATACAAATAAGCTCAAGATGTGTCAACTCATTCGACAATTGGGTGATAAGAATATGAAGACGTGGGTGTATGGTGATGACTGGAACATGATGTTATGGAGCAATGAGAAGTAAGGGGAAATTATTTTAGTTTTGATCTTGCTGCCATGTTTAACGAGGCAATTGATGTGTGTGGATTGTATATCACTACTAAATAAAGTATCTTAGGCAACACTTTTTTTAGTTGCATTAGATAGGAAAAACCYTTGCAAAAGGTTTAGGCAACGGTTTCCTAATCGTTGTATTTGCTGTCGTTGCCTTAGATCTAAGGCAACGGTTTTGGTACCTTAGGCAACGGTTTTATATTAGTATGCAAAATCGTTTCCTAAGATCTTACACAACGCTTTTTTAAACTATTGCAACGCATTTTTGATTTGGCTAAACCGTTGCCTAAGATCTTACACAACGCTTTTTTAAACTATTGCAACGCTTTTTTGATTTGGCTAAACCGTTGCCTAAGATCTTACACAACGCTTTTTTAAACTATTGCAACGCTTTTTTATTTGCATAAACCGTTGCCTAAGATCTTACGCAAC